>CAJNDV010035997.1:66979-92983 GCA_905221635.1 Symbiodinium sp. CCMP2456
CTCTCTCTCTCTCTCTCTCTCTCTCTCTCTCTCTCTCTCTCGCTCTCTCTCTCGCTCTCGCTCTCGCTCTCTCTCTCTCTCTCTCTCTCTCTCTCTCTCTCTGGCTGTATCTGTCTCTCTACCTCCATGGGTTGCAGCTAACCTCAGGTGCTTCTATTTGGTGGCCTTCCATGCTTCTACATCTCTGTTCGAGCTGCCTCTGTCTCGGACGTTCAGCTCAGGGCGCTTGGGGATTGCTTCGAATTTGGTTTCGACCAATCGCGCAGGGCCCTCCCCAGGTTTTTCATGTTCCGATGCCAACGAGGCTCCCCCATGAGCAAGAAGTGCAGAAGCGTAGCGTTTTGGATCCTCCGGTTCCGCGCAGGGTTTGAAGTGTTTTGCTAGGGTCTCAGCCGGTGGAGATGTCCCGTGAGATCCGTGAAACACATCAGTCGGTTCTTGCAGTTTTTTGCGCCTGTTTGGGTGCCACCTCCCATGCTTGCACTGTAGACTGCGAACTTCCGGCGGGGCAGGTGCAGTTCAAAATGGTGAGATCAGATCAGGACGAACCAGAGAATATGGTCAAGTCAGTCGTGTCCTTGTGAACCCAAGCTTTCTTCATGGCGCTAACTCGGCTGCAGCTTGCCCCCACGAGAGCATCCGTCGAGGGAGAGTTTCCAGACAGGACGGGGAAAGAGGGAGACAGCAGCTACGCCCGCTCTTGCATCCTGTTGACAGCAGAGAAGGAACATCAAAGAACCCCACTCGTCAGAGAGAGCAACGCGGCAGAGCAGCAGATCAGTAACCGGAAAACACCGGCCCCTTGGAACGTGAGAAGCTTGAAACGCACAACAGCGAGGTGCAGTCGATGTGCAGCGACACCGACATGGCGGAGCAAATCAAGACACTGCAGCGGGCGCACGCGGCTTCTTGCCAGTTCTAGCGTGTTCTGAGAGCCTTTGCCTGCTTGCTCCCGGAATCTCCCGGCTGTGCCATTAAGGCTTTGTTTGTCATCTTTCTGGCAAGCCGTATGCTCGGTCGGGCTGCATAGGGCACAAAATTCGCACAGGAAATGCGCTCAGGTATCGCCTTGGAAACAGCCGAGCTCTGAGCATAGGACATCATAGACCGATCGCCGCTTCTGACGCTCTGTGCTTGAGGCTGGCCATGCTGCGAGGACGAAGTCGAAAGAGCAGTGAGCAAAAAAGAGTGGTCCATGGGCGTGCGTAGCGCTAAACTTGTATCTGACAAGACAAAGAACACTTGCGATGTCTGCAGGGCTCACAGCTTTCCTTTGTTGCTTGAGAAAGTTAGGATCTTAAGTGCCATGTGAGCGCTGCGCGGCCGCGGGGGGCGCGGGGGGTGCGGATGCCGGAGACAGTCTCGGGTCTGGCGAGCGAGCTCCTTGTCGCTCTCTGCAGAGCTCAGCGGGGTTGTGCCAGTGCTGCGGCTCAGGCTCAGGAGTGATAACCGTGGAAGCCATCAGGAGAGCCCTGAGCCTGCAAAGTCGGGTCGTGCAGATTGGGTAAAGATAGATTGCTTTCTGACAGGAAGCCAATGCCGATCACGGCAGCAGCGGTCCGTTGCTGCAGAGACGAGGCGGGGGACAGCGCACCTTATTCTCTGGGTTTGTCAAGTTGCAAGTGCCATGTTGTCCTTGCAGGCTCACAGATGACACTGCAAACGAGAGCAACGACCGACGGAGCCGGGCATTTCACTGTCACTGCTGCCCGCTTGCCCGAGCTGATCGACGAGATCGGCATCGGCATGTTTCAGATCATTCAGTTCCTGCCCGTCCTTTTCGTCCCCCTCTGCGAGGGCGCCAACATCCTCGTGCCTCGACAGCCAGAAGTGGCAAGGCCCTCTTTCAATCCCCCCCCTGATCTCCTCCGAGGTGATGACGAACGTGACGCACGCCTTGAAGCAGAGCTTCCAGCTCAGCAGCTGGCAGGCCGGGAGCCTCGACACTCAGATGCAAGAGCTCTCGCCACGGCCACGGTTTGCCCCTTCCGACGGAGAGACTCTAAGGATGCTTTCTCCTTCTTGGGGCTTGCGCTCGGCCACTACGTCGCGGGCTTTCTTGCAGATCTGCGAGGTCGACGCCTCCCCATGGTTCTCTCTTTCCTTGGCATGTGCCCCTCCCAGCTTTTGAGAACAGTGTTTTTGTATTTGAGTTTGCTTCTTGGCAAGTCGAGGACCTTGGGTAGCGTGCTGATGACCCTGGCCACGGGCTACGAGGCAATGGTGATGCTGCGGCTGCTGCATGGCCTTTGCTGTGGACTGGGGGTTCCACCGGCCGCGTCGATGATCGCTGAGACCGTGCCAACCGCCTGGCCAAACCCTCAGTAAAAGTCGCCCTGCTCGCTCGCTAGGTCTCTCTCTGTCTCTCTCTGTCTCTCTCTCTCTCTCTCTCTCTCTGTTAAGTGACACCACCCCCAGAATGCTCCCAATGAACATGATGCATTATCGACTCGTCCTTTACGCAGTCTTTGCCGCTCTTGGCTGGGCCTTGCCCAGCGAGTGGAGAAGGTAAGTCCTTTCTTCTTGAGGCGCGAGTTTGAATAAATTTGTTTTTGTGCAGGAACTCCGGAGTTTATCGAACATGATGAATGACCCCCCCTTTTTTGGCGAGTTGCCAAGCCTGTTCTTTCCAGGAGTATCACCGATCGCAGGACCGCAACGGCGGAGGAAGAGGAGGAGGATCGGGCTCCGGAGGAGGAAAAAAGCGTGGCGAAGCAAACAAAAGCCGCCGCTAAGTCGATGACAAGCCGGCAGTACCGTGCTCCCATGTGGCAGCATTGATTATCCATGTTGGCTTGTTTGCGAAGAAGTCTCCGTGTTGGATCGAGGAGCACAGTTGAGGGGCGAGTTACTAGTTAGGCCGAACGAAAGCGTCTTGTGAGCGTTGAACAATCTTGATCACATTGGGAACAAGGCTCGAGACTTTGCACATTGGGCGTCATGCAGGTTGTTTCGGAAACCCACTTGTTTGACTATCTGTCTCCAAAAAGATCCAAGCACGGATTTTGTACCCCGTGGTTCAAGGATGTTGTAAATGCCGATCGCGTGCACTCTCATAGTAGGAATAAGAGACATAGCTGAAAGGGCGGATTAACCCATGTCGTACCGATATACGTACCCGTAACCGCCCTCCTGGCTCCGTGGTACCGTTGCGCTGAAGGACGGGGAAAGGCTGTGGAAGTGGTGGGCGTGGTGGAGGCGGTGGGGGCGGTGATGGCGATGATGGCGGTGGGGCGGGGACAGAGGAGTTATGGGCGGGGGGGAGGTGGGGTGCCATGACTTGCCTTGCATGATTGTCCATGTCATGCCTCGCTTGGCCTTGATTGTGATTGCTTGCATCTGGAC
Source organism: Symbiodinium sp. CCMP2456 (assembly GCA_905221635.1). NCBI lineage: Eukaryota > Dinophyceae > Suessiales > Symbiodiniaceae > Symbiodinium > Symbiodinium sp. CCMP2456. The sequence continues at coordinate 70,325 of CAJNDV010035997.1, forward strand.
CTGAAAAGCGCCATGAATCGCCTTGTTTGTTCATGTCATGCCATGCTGAGCCTTGGTTAAGTGGGGTTTTCCTTAGAGAATCAAATTCACAAATTCGGGCTTCGCTGCGTGTGCGGAAGGCCGTGGAAGGGTCCGCGCGATAGTGGTGGCAAGGCCGTTTTGGAAGAAATAATGACGGACAACCCATGGGGATTGGGCTTGTGGGCCTGAGGGCTCAGATCACCTGTTGCAGCCATTTGACATCATTGGACGATTTGTGCTGAGATTGTGTCACAAGATGGCGTGCTTGCGCCTGTTGTTGATTGCCTTGTTGCTCCTTCGTGCTTTGCGTGCTGCCGACAACGGCGATGACGAGGAGCAACAATTACAGATTTGTTCAAGCGCTCGGCCCTCAGCACGATTTCTCCGGGTGTTGCGAGGGTTGAGGTGAAATCTGCGCAGCCAAGGGTATGTTCCGACGACTCGTCCTTTACGCAGTCTTTGCCGCTTGGCTGGGCCTTGCCCAGCGAGTGGAGAAGGTAAGTCCTTTCTTCTTGAGGCGCGAGTTTGAATAAATTTGTTTTTGTGCAGGAACTCCGGAGTTTATCGAACATGATGAATGACCCCCCCTCTTTTGGCGAGTTGCCAAGCCTGTTCTTTCCAGGAGTATCACCGATCGCAGGACCGCAACGGCGGAGGAAGAGGAGGAGGATCGGGCTCCGGAGGAGGAAAAAAGCGTGGCGAAGCAAACAAAAGCCGCCGCTAAGTCGATGACAAGCCGGCAGTACCGTGCTCCCATGTGGCAGCATTGATTATCCATGTTGGCTTGTTTGCGAAGAAGTCTCCGTGTTGGATCGAGGAGCACAGTTGAGGGGCGAGTTACTAGTAAAGCCGAACGAAAGCGTCTTGTGAGCGTTGAACAATCTTGATCACATTGGGAACAAGGCTCGAGACTTTGCACATTGGGCGTCATGCAGGTTGTTTCGGAAACCCGCTTGTTTGACTATCTGTCTCCAAAAAGATCCAAGCACGGATTTTGTACCCCGTGGTTCAAGGATGTAGTAAATGCCGATCGCGTGCACTCTCATAATAGGAATAAGAGACATAGCTGAAGGTGCGGATTAACCCATGTGAATTTGGAGTTTTCCGTCTTGTGACATTTTCCACTTGTTTGGGTGGTGTGTGATGTTTGGATTCATGTGTGTTGGCTTGGTTTCTTGCTGTGCTTTGTTTTTCGCGATGGTTTAGGATGTCTGAAGACCGAGACCTTGCTACTGGTTGCATTTTCCGGTCTTTAAAGTTTTGGAGCCGATGGTGGCCTTCTCTAGCTGCTCCAATAGCGAGTACCAGCTAGATCCTTCCGGTAAATGCTTTGTGGTTTCTTGGAAGCCGAACGCATTCTCGGTAAACCTTTGTCTCGGATGCTCTTGGCGAGGTGGGAGACTGCTTGCAAAATCCATTGTTTGCATCATCCACAAGAAGCGCTGCTGGTCAGCCTCGTTGAATGTGTGACGTGGGCAAAAGCCCAGGCAGCTGATGCTCATGCTGTTCTCCGGGTGGGCGACGTTTTGCACAGTCCAACACCAACAATGCTAATGCTAATCATGCTCGTTTATTAACTGGGGGACGTTGGACCAAATGCCACACAAATGATGCGCATGATGTTCGCCAGGTGGTCCACGGCTTGCAAAATCCAAAACGAAGCATACTCGTCATGCTTCTCGAATGGACAAGGTTGCGTAAACAAGCTGACAGCTGAGGCTCATGATGCTCACTGTATGGACACATGGCAGAATCCAGAACAAAATTGCATGCTCACGATGTTGTCTGGGCCAGCGACGACTACTGCAGTCCAACACCAACAATGCTCATCAGGGTCGTGGAATGGGAGCGGCGGAGCAGTCCAACAGCAACAATGCTCATCAGGGCTGTTGAATGGAAGACGTTTGGCAAAAAACCAATCAGCTGATGCTCATGATGTTTCCTGAGCGGGCGATGGCTGGTGCAGTCCAACAGTAACAATGTTCATCAGGGTTGTTGAGTGCAAGACGTTTGGCAAAAAACTAAACGGCTGATGCTCGTGATGTTCTCTGGGGTTGGCTTCATCTGTAGCAGCTGCATGCCTTGCGAGCGTGTCGATCTTTGAAAGGTTCCTCTATGCAGAAGACCAAGATGCGCGAAGCGAGCTCAAAGCCCTGATGGCCGCAGCAAGCGTTTTAGGATGCGAAACTCGGACCACAAAGCGGCCAAGGATTGTCTAATTAGGTCTATGATGGTCTATGCTTTGCCACCTTGCATGTGGAGCCAATGCGCATGACATGATTGCCTCTGTGAGAAAAGCCCGCTCGTGCCTGGCGCGCTCATGGGCATCGGCTGTCTTGCCTTTCTAGAGAATTCATCAGTCCAGTGAGCAGTGAGCATCGTCAGCAGCTTGAGTTTGGAATGGAGTGAGAGGAATGTGCAAAAATTGGAGCATGAGCTCCAATTTTTTGCTCAGCGTGCAGAGGCAAACGCAGAAAGAGACCGGATAGGTGGCTGACCCGCATTTCCCAGGCGTCCCAGCATCTTGTTCGCCATTGGAACTATTTGCTAGCTGCAACAGATGATATTTAGAGGCAAACTGTCCAACCTTTTGCTTGTAACACAATTTCTATTTAAATCATGTCAATCACTGCGTATCTGTGAAGTTTCAACTCACTTGCATGTAAGAAAGTTGGAAGATGGCTTCATCCGAGCATCCCAATAATGGCAGGGCCGCCCCCTCCCTCAGGTAGAACTGGAGAGCACAGATTTGGCTCAAGCTGGAAGGTGCTTTTAAGAAGCCTTGTTGAGAGGACGACTTTGCGCCAAACGATTTTCAGTTGTTCCTGGCAGATCTCCTTACAAAGCCGTCAACTTCCTCTTACTGGGCTGCGCTATCAGTACGCACAAGGAAGACACCGCCTGGCACTGAACGCTTGAAGGGCTTGAGCCGGCTACGTGATGGTAGCGTTTCCTTATCCCGGACAGCTGAACCGCTGCTCTGAGTGTTCATGCCGCCCTCGGGAAGCGTGTAGGAAAGTAGAGGCCTTGTTTTATCTGTTCAGTGTTGTGGTAGCTTTGTGTCACCCGTAGCCCTTTTGGCTTACCGTAGCAAGGCCACGCGAGCTTAAAAGTAGCGCTGCAGGCTGGCGCCATGTTCGGGTTTTGCAAAAGCAAACGCCGATAGCAAAACCAACAAAATAAGGTAATGGGTTACTCGCCTGTTCCGGGTTTAGCGCCATTTTCGGGTTTAGCAACGCTGGCTGGTGCCATTTTCGGGTTTGGCGAAAGCAAACGCCGATAGCAAAACCAACGAAAAATGTAATGTACTTTAAGTTTGGTGTTGTGTTTATTCTTGGTTTTGGTTTCCCGCCGGTTCCGGGTTTAGCAAACGCTGGCTTGCGCCATTTTCGGGTTTAGCAAAAGCAAGCGCGGATAGCAAAACCAACGGAGAAAGGATGTCCTGTTAGATTTTGTGTTGTGTTTGTTATGGGTTTTGTTTGGTCGCCGGTTTCGGGTTTAGCAAACGCTCGCTGGCGCCATTTTCGGATTTAGCAAACGCCGGCTTGCGCCATTTTCGGGTTTTGAGAGCAAGCGCCGATAGCAAAACCAACGGAGAAAGTATGTCCTGTTACGTTTTGTGTCGTGTTTGCTTTGGGTTTTGTTTGGTCGCCGGTTTCGGGTTTAGCAAGCGCTGGCTGGCGAAATTTCTCGAGGACTGGCTTGGTCGCACAAGGGGATGCTTGCTTGACTGTGTGTGTGTTACTTGGGGAAAGTGATTGATCTTGGTTGCTCGGGATTGTTAGGATTGCAGCTAGGATTGTACGTTTGAATTTTTTTTCTCTCTCTCTCTCTCTCTCTCTCTCTCTCTCTCTCGCTGAAGTCACTCGTTTTTCGCAGGCGCCGGTTTGTCTTCGTCCTTTTTTGGAGCTCCACGGCCCTTGGAGAGACCTATGCCTGCTGTGGCTTGATGCTCTACATGCCCAACCTCACAGAAACCGCTTGGAAGCAGGAGCACCGCATCCAGAGCAGGTTTTAGTGTGGTCATGATAGCAGTGCAGGCCGTTCTTTGGACTTCTTTGCCGGCATTCCTGATGTTGCTGCGCAGCCGCAACTGATGCAGTCTCTGCTTCGTTAACTAGCAGATGCTTTGTTGCCGTTCGCCGTCCTCGGCGAATTATTTCCGAGCTCTCTGCTAGATAGTTCCATGCATCGTGCATTCGTGGTTGTCCTTTCCTCTCACTTGAGTATTGAGCGGCTTCAGCAGCAGCAATCTCTGTCGTAAAGACCCCGGGCAGGCTCCTGTCGGTGGCCACACTGCAGGCGGGAAGCGCTGCGCTCCGCTGCGGGCTGCGCAGGGAATTGCCCTCTGCCCTCCTTTTGCCAGAGGACTCCCCGCACTGGCTGGCCGTCCACGGCCGCCTCATCGAGGCCGGGCCGGGGCGGAAAAAGCCACGGCACGTCACTCGCGGCATTCACGGCACGGCGGCAAAGCGCCGCCTTGGAGGCAAGGATCGTCTTGGACCGGATGGCCGCCATGAACAAGATGCTCGGCTTTGACTGCGAGATGCGTCCGGGACACTCGGCCCATGTCGGCCTCTCGTCGCATCTCCCAGGAAGGAAGAGGTTCTCAAGAAGCTGGGGCCAGCCCCAGTCCACGACTTCTCGAACCTGTACGGCGTCATCACAGCCCGCGCAGGCTCCGAGCATCGAGACATATCGAGACTCCACTTCCTTCACGTCACAGAACACTGGTGTACTCTGAGGCCACGGCCCCTCGCCACAGGCGCTGTATCAACGCCTAGTGCAGCCGGAGACGCTGAAGCTAGTGCCTACGGCAGAAGACGAGTGAAGCCTTAGCGTCAGTCTTCTTCCTACTTCTCACTTTCAGGTGTGTCTGTTCGCCGTCCTCGCCAGTGTTGGGAACATTGAGACATTTGGAATGAGCAACGTTTGGCCAGATGCTCTCCTGATCCAGAAGGGCTGAGTGCAGCCCAGCACCTCGAGTTCACCCGACTTCACCACAGCAGTATACTTCTCGTATCGTCCAGCCAAGGAGATGCTGCGAGAGGAAGCTGCAGACGAACACCTGCACGGTCTGCATGCCTCGAAGGTTACACCACCGGCGCAGAAGCTTGCGCTCATCGTCTCCATCGGCATTCCAGTGACTCTGGCGGCTTTAGCAATGTCCGAGCTGCCAGCGTAGGAGCTGCTTCAGTGCAGTGCAGGCAAAGAAAGCACCTTGACCAATTCCAAGACTTGAGGTGGGAATGGCTTCTGCGGTACTCTCGTTTTCCAAGACGGCATCTCATCGCGTGTACATCGTCCTAGCTGGCCTCACGGGATGCGCGGGCATTTTGTGCGCTTCGTTCCTGCAGCATCTGCAGCACGCTGCTTTCCTGATGGCCGCGATTCTTGTCACTCACATGCTCGCAGCTCAGTTGAGAAGTGCACAGTCACAGTACCACCTCACTCCGGGCGAGGTCTGGAACCCTTCAGTACGCGGTGGCGATGATCTTCTGTGAGGAGTCCTTTCCCACCGACATCAGGGCATCCGCCACAGGCGCTGCGCGCTCCTCTCGGCTCTCTCTCTCTCTCGCCGGAGCCGGAGGCATCGTGATCTTCTGGGGCACACTCTGGTCGGTGTTCTCTCCCCTGCTACTGACAGCGGCGCCTTGTCAGCAACGGGCCGGGCCGGGCCTGTGTGAGGGAAGTTCTGTGCAGGTCGGCGAGCCGGGATTCCTGGCAGTTGCGGCCGTGGCGTTTCTGGTTTCTGCGGTCTGCGTCCTGCCACTTCAGGCTGCCTCCTTAAACAGGAAGACGATATATGTACTATGCGTAAGTATCTCTATGGCCTCTTGCAGGAGACCCATTGCATGGAGCTGAAGGACATGCGTGTATCTTGTGGGCTGTCTTGGGCTGCGAAACATGTCACTTGCTAGGACTTCGTGGAAGAGCAAGAAAGCGGCCCAAACTTCGAGGAGAGAGAGGCGGAGGCGGAGGCGGCCGAGGCGGCCGAGGACGAGGAGAGCGAGCTGTCGGAAGGAGAAACGGACACGGTCGGAGGTGCAACGACTGCGAGTTCCCAAGAGTCAACGTCTGTGGTCTTTGCCGACGGCACCCTCGGTGCTGTGTTGGAGTTGAAGCTGGTGTTCTTCCTTTTGGGGGCCGTGCCTGGGGTGTCGTTTACCGCCTTCTACTCCTCGATGGGCTTCTTGATCGACCGCTGCAGGGATCGCAGCTTCTTCGCACAGGCGGCCTGTCCAGAGTCCCTAAGCCCTAAGCGTCAGACCACGGTCATAAGCAACGACCTGCAGAGGTAGAGCCCAAAAGCGTCAGTCGAGTCATGACGTGTGAAAGTACGGTGTGGCGTTGATGCGATGTGATTATGTGGTGATGTGGGTCGGGCCCGAGCCTCGGCTCCTCACAGGAGATGTTGGTGGGAAACGGAGCCGTGGCGCTGGGTTTGCTGCTTTGGACCCGGCTTTCGGCTTCCATCTTCGCTCGCTTGGTCTTGGGCACCTTCTCCTTGTTCCTGGTAGACCTCCTCATGGCTTTTCCCGAGCACGAAACCGTCATGTTGGCCTTGGGCTTCCTGCAAGGCTTGTTGAACGTCACGGTCCTCAGCACCATCTTGTCTTTGGCATCCGAGCTCTGTGAGAACTGTCGCTCCTGGGTACAGTTGGGCTTTGCGACCGGTGCACTGATGCCAGTCTTGGCGGTTCCATTCACCGGCTTTGGGCCAAAGCGTCTTGTCTTTTTGCCATCTGTGGAGTACGCTTCCAATGTGAGGGTACGTGTTTTGCTTGTATGCCTGTAACTGGTACTTATAGCTCCTTTTCCATGAGCACGGGAAGTCTTGATGGCATCCTGTGAAGCCTCAGGTCTCCTTTGTCTGTGCGGCTGGCATATTATCTTCTGCCCGCACTGTTCTCCCTGCTAGCCGCCATGACTTATGGAGGTGTCTACCATCGAAAAGTGACAGAAGTGAATAGGCTGGGACGGAGAGTGAGGGGCAACTTGGCCGACCTCGTCATGGCCTATGCAAAGACAAACTCTCCTTCCTCCTCCGCGGCCCCGGCTTTGGCTTTCGGCTGTCTCGACAACATGGCCGTTCTCCTTATCCTCGGCGCTTCAGCTGCACGGGGCATAGCGCAGGCCACGGTTCTAGCAACCCTGTGGCGTTCGAGACTCTGAAACGCAAACTACTTGTAGCGATGTCGGAGATTGTCCAGGGTCGGCTTGGGGTTGAAAAACGAGGATGCTTCCTCAAAATCAAACACTACACTCCCACTGTCCTGAAGCCTGAGCCTTAGCCTTGACAAACCCCAAGGCCCCACGTGGTCTCCAATGTCGCTAGCAGTAGTTATTTCATGTCTCTGCCCAAAACCTTTATATGAGCTGCTTGTACGGGGCGGGTCTCGATCAACCTGATTCGGGTTGTCCAAGTAGTCGGGGTGTTGAAGATTGTCCGGCTTTGCTTTTCCACTCTCCAGCTCTGCCCGATGAACTTATGACTAATGAGGCTATCAGTTCGCTGCGTACTTCTTTGCTGGAGTGTTCCCATTCTATGGGGATGCTGCAGCAGCATTGATGCTGTACCTTTACATGATTGCAGGGGACATGATGGGGAACTTGGCAGCTTTTGCGTGGGCGGCCTTCGTGGACTTGCCGAATCTCGGGCGCGCCTTGAAGGAGAGGGAAAGGACTGGGAGCTTAGCTACCGCAGCCGCAGCGGCCACGATGTGCTATGGAGCCTTGCTGCTTCTGCTGCTGATCGCTGGCTGCACTGCGGGCCTGGGTTTGTGGGGTGCGGCAGAGGCCGCCAAGGAAGATACCGATACCAAAGCTCCCATGCCGATGCAGCTCTGCTTTGCGACTCGACCGAGCTTCTGAAGCTCCTTCCTGCAGTGATTCATTCCCCCTCTGAGGTGACGTTCTTCTTCGGTGCTTTTGCAAAGGGCGGGCTCGATGAGCTCCGACTCGTGGGAGGAAAATCCAATGTTGTCCGCTTTGCTCGGCTTTTTGGAAGCTTGCTGGGCCTCCTTGCAGCACTCCTCTGCTGCCACCTGAGCAGCGACTTCTCCCAAGAGATCTCGCCCAGGGCCACGCTCCTGCGCAAGGCCGCTTTGCTACCTCTGACTCTCGGATCTCTTGTCTGGGCAGGTCGGCACTTAGAAGATCATGTGTTGCCTCTGCAGGACCACGACAGAACGGAAGCGAAGAGCATGCTAGACCTTGACGTTCTCTCCTTGTCGCAGTCACGTCGCGAGCTTATGCCTGCAATGGAACACTATGGAACACTGGTAATTCAATGGAAGTCTACGATACGCTGCTCGTGAAGCATGATTTCCACCGAGGCTCCTTCCGATTTTCGATGCCGCTGCAAGTTCAGGTGACTCATGCTGGGAGCTTCGGACTATAAGGGGAATACTAGTGCGAGAAGGTGAGGAAGCTCCCATGGACGAAAGCGCCGAGAGACAAAATTGACATGTTCTCAATCAAAGCTGTTGTGGAATAGCTGCAGGATGCAGGCTAGCATCCTTCTGTTGCCAGTTGCCGACGCTTGAGATGGTGCTGCAGTCCCAATCAAGCCTGTTGTTTGCCCTTTCCAAAAGAAGTCCTTTCCTCGTCATGGGTCGACAAGTGGGACATCAACGGCTGGCCTGCGATACTTGGATAGCTGATAACGGTAGCGATGCGAGTCTTTGGGTTCCTCTCATGGAAGAGCTTGGGCATTCCGAGGCTTTGATTTTCATGCTTTGCGTGAGGGAGGTCGCGGCAGCCCGAGACGCCTTCCAGGTGCAGCAGGCTTGGCCACGCCGGTGACACAACTGGGCACAAGTTGAAAAGCAGCCACCGACACACCGAACACAACCGCGAACAAGAGTACCGATACACCGAAATCCTGCCTGGAAGGATATCTGTGCAAAGCCTCAAAGCTGAAGCAACTCCAGATCGGTCAGCTCTTCCGTGGGCGCTACAAAACGGACGAGGGCACGAGCATTTCAAGGGCGTTCGCGGGTCGGCAGGTTTGGGTGTCGAGCACTGACCGAGGCGACTGACTAAAGGCTTCGTGGACAGCGATGCCGGACCAGCTGGAAAGTCGTATTTCAGCAATTCGAAACAGCTTGTTTTTTTTTTGTACGCCGTACGCTTCGTTGGAACGAGTCTGATCGAATCTGCATCCGTCGCACACTTCGCAAAAGGACTGAAGCTTCAGGGTTTGGGATCTGGAGTTTTAGGCTGGGAAGTTAGCGGGTACGGAATTGGTTTTGGCTGTTGCCATGTACCTGCTGTTTGGTTTTGGGGTTTGCGGCTTGAGGAGGGCTCGGGCAGTGAACGCTCCCTAAACCCTAAACCCTAAACCGTCTGTACTGCAGATGGCAGCCTATGTCGGCAGCACGTTGAGGGCCGGCGATGCACACACAGAGTGGCGCTCGGCCGTGGACGGCAGCAATTGTGGCACAGCTTTTCTTCGATTAGTTTTGCCAGCTGCACAAACTGTGGAATACCTGGGCCCTTAAATGTAGTACCTTTTTATGGTTACCTGAGTTTCTTATTGTAGGATCCTAGGATGCACTCCATTTAAGGGTCGAGGTACTGTGTGTGCTAATTCTATAAGAAAGACTACGAGCTTTCGTCTCCGACTCTGATGCCGTCTCCGAGGTGGCAGAGGCTGGGGAGTTTTCCATAAAGACCATGTGGTCTCTGGGGGAGGCGATCCTTGGCGGCCTTGGCGCGACAGAGGGAGGGTGAGAGCTATCCAGCTCACGGAATAAGCCTTCATCTCTGGCACAGAGAAAGACGACCTTGAGTGCGCAAGTGCGGAGGGTAAGGCGAGTGCCCTCTCCCAAGCCATTGGAGACAAGAAGAGATACGACTGTTACCAGGAGGGGAGAAAGAGGAAAGGACCCCAATCAGAAGTTTCTGCGCAGACAGAAGGATGGCATTGCTTGCGGATTCTAAAGAAATTCGGCTACACATCCTGCAATGTCACACGAGGGTCTGAAGATCTCAAAGAAGCACAGATCGGATGATCGGAGCATGGCCACTTTACGGAGGGAGGCATGCCTGGAACTCGGACCGCAAGCCCACGAAACCAAAAGCCACGTAGAGTCGTAGAGAAAATAACAATGAGAAAGCGCAACCAAGCCCCCGTCCACTGCTTTTTTTCTACATGCTGGACAGAACAATCCTGGCTCTTCTGAAGTGATCCCCTGCATGAATGGTCAAGCGTAGTCGGCAGCTGCGAACGCTCAGGGACTCTTTACGCTGGGCGGAGGCAAACATTACTTTCCGTTTCGCTGGCGGCTCGCATCCAACGCATGTGGAGGTAGCAGGACTGGACACAGTCTATCGGATCATGCCGGACGCGGTTGTCGGTAACCAGGAGATTGACGGAATGGCAGTGATGGCCATCGCTGGGTGGCAAGCCTACGACATCAGTGCAGGCAAGTGGGGGGCGAGTGAGTACTCCAAGAAGCGAGCTCTGTTCTTCCGCACAGAGATGAATCCCTCCGTCGGGCTGACGAAGAAAACTTGGTTAGGCTTGGGACACATTGCCGGACTCCGGGTTTATCAACGTGCAAAAACGAAGGAGACCGGTGATGAGACGATGTACTACATCAATGAACATGGCAAGATGAAGTCCATTGACGTGGACGATGTGACGCAGCATCCTGCGGAACACGAGCAGCTCGGCCTTTATATGTCAGGCTCCGAGAAAGGTGTCTTCAAACGCCCCGACAAAGAATTGATGGCTATGGTGGATGGCATGCTGGGAGAGACCTCATGCTTGGACCTCAGCAAAGCTGTCGCCTGAGCTGACCAGTCGCTGCAAAGTCAGCTGCGTCGGCGTGCGGCTCAGGCTTGGGGAAGGCCAGCAAGTGTGCCTTTCGCTGCTTCTATGACTCCGAGAAGGATGTCTGCGGGCCGGTGGCCTTCTGCGAGAAGACGCGGGCTGACTCAGCTGAAGATGTGCTGGCGCCCTTTGGGGGACAACAGAAGTGTCGGGCTGTCGGAGGTGACACCCACGAAGAAGCAGACAGGGTCCTGGCTGTGGAGGGCTTGGGGAAATTGAAGGAGATGGCCATAAACGTAACTGAACGCTTAAGTGAAAGTGAAGCCGTCTCGTGGTCAAGTTCCGGCCGGAGCTCCCTCAAAGCCTCGGTCGCCTTGTGGTTGGAGGCTGCGGATCTTCTCAACGTCCTCGTCGCCCGGCAGTTTTTGATTTGGGTGCGCAGCGTTTCGAGTTTGGCCTGCTTTTGTGGGGTGTGCTTGTGCGAATTGGAAATGAGGAGACGCTGCCATTGCGACTGGGCGAGAACTCCGGGGGGTTTAAGCTCGCCGCCCGGCGTGCAGCAGACACAGACCTGAAGCATTGGCGTCGCCGCCCAGATCCTCGGAAGCAGCGACTGCCCCCCTTTGTAAGAGTTTATAACTTTGACTTTGAGCTCCCAGCGCGAGCCGCGAGCTCTCAGGATCCGCTTACCATTGACGAATATGAGGCTGCGGCGAAGGCTTCACTGTCCTTCGTCGCTGCTTCACGGGGGTACTCCGTGGCGGCGAAATTGCTTCCCTTCCGCACAGCAAAGAGACCACGACGTACATGACAATTCTAAACAACTAGAGTCCTAGAGCCAACTAAAGCCGCTCGGATTGCTTTCTTTTCGGCAAGGCACAGCGAGCTGGTTTCCTTCGTTGTTAAGCGGCCTTCGCTGCTGATGCACTACACGAAGAGCGAGTCCGACGACAAGTGCATACTTTCGGACAAGACCGCATCGGATCGAGCGCAGGTCACCACCTTCGTGTAACTTGCCAGAAGGTCGTCGCTTGACCACAAGTGGCAGCCTCAGAGTCCTCCCCGCTCCTCCCCTCGTACTGCCGTACTGCAGGAACTACTTCATGAAAGTGCCCGGCTACAACGCGGATGATCTTCAGTCCGTGCGCCTGGACCTGCCAGAGCACTGCCAAGACTTCCTCGCAGGCATGGACAAGCTCGATGTGGAGAGAAACGCCCAGGATGCTTCGGAAGGCCTTCCCGCAGATTTAGGGGCTCTGGGGGTTGAGAGCCTGGTGCTGTGAAGTTGAGGAGAGAAGCTGCTGTCCCCCGGAGCGAGTTTCGGGGAACTGCGATCCGAGCGGCTCTCCAGCGCCATCCGTGCCTGCGCAAATGAGACCGGCTCCCTCTCTCTGTCTCCCTCCCTCTCTCTCTCTCTCAAAAAAAGGTTTCTCTCTCTCTCCCTCTCTCTCTCTCTCTGATAACCTTCTCTTCCTTTCCTTCTCGCTTCGCTTCTGAGGCCCTTTTTCCGTGGAAGCGGGAAGCTCCGCCTTCCAGAGCTCCGCGGAGCACTTCGACTTCGCCGGCACTGAGGCCGAGGCGGTCCATTCTTGGACTTTACCACTGGAACCTGAAAGAACGTGGTGTAAACATCGTGAATTTAAACGCTGTGAAGAAGGCCTCCGACAGTCGCTCCGGAAAGACCGCTGCCGTTTTCAAATGTGACGGTTTGTTGCACCACCGCAACACCACCACGACACAAAAACGCACCACCACAACACACCATGGGCATGAATACATCCTGCAGGCCCAGCAAAAGTTCGTGATCATCGCCTCGATCATTGTCGGCCTGGTATGCCTCCTGTCATGTTACAGTCCCTTGAATTAAAGCATAGCATAGACACACGCTGAGAAATTTGAGGTCTCGTGGTCGCTGGAACTTTCGCGATTGCCGGGTTGGCCAACTGGAACCGCTGCCTGAGCAAGACAAATTCTCCGGGTGGCGAGCACTGCCTTGCCGCTCTCGTGCCTCGGGCTTTACACAATGCATCCAAGCATCCGTTCGGTTTACGTCCGTGCCTGCTCGAGGTTTGTACCGCCCTGGGACTTCTAGTGATATGCGGTGCCCCGGCGTGCAAGCAGACTGCTCTCACCTTGTCACCTTCAGCATCAATCATGTGGCTGCAAGCATAGGAGCCTTCGCGATGTCACTGGTAGCATCTCGGCTGACGTTTGTTTCGGAAGAATTCAATGTGGGCTACCTGGACATAGATGGTGGGTCATGCATGAACAACACAAGCCGGCAGACGGAATGCCGCCAAACCATGACTGTAAGCTTCTCTGCCTTAGATTCGCCGTGTCGAAGAGGAATGCTGTGACAGAAATCGTGCTCCTGAGGGGGTAGGCTTCATGGTTTCCATCAGCTTGAGACGTCGAGCTTGTGGGGTCTCAAGTTTAGGGTCTAGGCTTGGTCAGCACTTGACAGGGCCTTGCAATTGCTGCTTGGTGTGCCTGTCTCTCATGCTTAATGTTCACCAGCTTTCCGACGCATGCCCACTTTGCTTTACTCCGGACAGGGGTCTTTGCGCGCTGCAATTTGGTGCGAGGTCGGCGTAGCGGTGCTGGCCGGCACGCTGTTCTTGCTGCATGCTGTGCGGCATTACTTCTTGCAGACTGGGCAGCGCCTCCACTGCACAGAGCAGTCAGAGCACTGGGCACTTGCGCTGTCCGGCACCTTCGTTGCGAGGCGTGAGATCCAAAAGCCCGTCCTGGCACACCGCGGACATGCAGCAAGCCTAACTGGCATGCGCCCGTGAGCTCGGATGATGCCCGTTGCCAAAAGTGCCTGTTGCGGTGCAGTCCGTGTTTCGGCCAAACGCTCGGAACTCAAAGCTGGACTCAAAACAGCAGCAACAACAGCAGCAGCAGCAGCAGCAGCAGCAGCAGCAGCAGCAGCAGCAGCAACAGCAACAGCAACAGCAGCAAGAGCAGCAACAACAGCAATAACAACGACTACTACTGCTGCCAGCTGCCGCTACTACCCGCTACTCTTCCTCCTCTTCCTGCTCCAACTACTCCTACTTCTACTTCTGCCGCTGCTGCCGACTGTAGCTTTGATAATTGTTCCCATTGCGGGCACTTTCATGTCTGTCGATGTCACTTGCAGGATCCACATGCTGTCGGGACTTAAGCCGCTGCATGGTACCAGATCTGCTTTTGGTAAACGGAACATGATGAGTGTCGAGCTTTGGCTCAGTGCCTGTCGCGATGCGCCACCTGTACCGCTGTGCCGTGCTGGCCCTCCTCTTCGGCACCGTGTCTTCCTCAGCTACTTGTAGGGGCCGCGCCAGCTTCGGTTTCCCTTCTGCGGACCTCTCCGAGGCCGAGGCCTCCATCGTCGATGTCTTGACCAAGGTCTGGAGCTCTCAGCTTCGCCCGGCCCTGTCGAGCCGTACCCGAAAAGCCCTCTCCGCTGAGGTGAAGACGTTCCGCAGCGCCGGCTTGGAGCTTTTCAGCGGCCTGGCGGAGGAGCTGAAGACCAAGAAGGAGGCGTGCAAAAACAAAAGGCGCACGCCAATTTCCAATCTGCTGCTTCTGACTTAAGGGGACTCAGTCCTGCAGGACTCTGCTTCAAAGAAGGCAGAGGCCTTCAGCAACGACTGGTTGAGCGTGCTGGGAGTCCAGAAAGGCCTGACTGGACTGGCCAAGGTGCCTTGGCAGTAGCAGCACAGCGGCCACGGCTAGCAAGCGTGCAGTTGGATGTTGCAGGATTTCACCCTGAACTACCTGGGCAGAGAAAGCCACTTTGACAGCAGCTGCATGCATTTCTCAGCTGAGACGGCAGCTCATCTCGATGAGGCTATCACAATCGCAATGGACCCCTGGTAGATGCTCTTAAGCAGGCAGGGTTTTTGGAGGCCGCCACAACTAACACGGCTTGCATCAGACTCTGGCAGGTATCGGCAACGCTCAGTGCGCGCTTGGGCGAGGCTGAAGATTCCTTGCATGCTGCGCGGGTCATGGATGCATTGTCGCAAGCATTTGAGCAATCTCTGATTCCTTGGGCAAAAAGTATTGCGACAGGAGGAATTAGGGCACGAGCTGCTGCGTGCGATGAAGAAGGCCTGCCTTTTCGGCGCTGTGATATGGGACTGTTGGGGAGCTGGGGGAACACTTGACTCCGCCGTGGGCTGGCTTGAAAACTGAGGTTTGTTTTGAGGGGAAGCGGCTGTTTGCCTCAGGCGGGAATATACGGTGAAGCGGTCTGAACACACGGCGTCGGTGTCGCCCTTGTTGGAGGTGGCTCCCTCCATGAGATGTTGTCCGACCTGCTGGAGCTTTTGGAGTCCAAGGGCGCCAGAGAGGCTTTGATGTCGAAGATCGAAGAGGCGTCAAGACATACACGGCACAGGCCTTGCCGCATGTGATGAGCACCAGCAGAGAGCTGAAGGAGGCGCGTGCTTTAAACTCGAAAAATCTCCGTCCTTTGCTTTGCGTCTCCCGAGGCGCTGAGCTACTTCTCGGGCCCTCGCGTAGCGGCTTGGAAGACATCAGAACACTTCGTGGCTTCTTTGCGTCGCGTCTGTCTCCAGGCCAACGAGGAACTCTAGATTGAAGTCGACAAAGCTGAGAAAGCAGCGAGCCATAGCCGTGTATGAATTCGGATGCATTCCGACCGGACACCGGGCGCAGACGGAGCCCGAAGACCACAAGCCGGAGAGCATGGAGCGTGGAGAGAAAAGTCAGAAGTGTGCGTGACTGCAGCATGACAAGTGCAGCATGACAGCGGCAGTGGTTTGTCGCTGTGCATAGCACAAGCCTGACAGGATGCAGGGATTCTACGCTGGGGATGCCTGAGATGAAACCAAGAAATCTCTTGACGTCAGGCAACATTGGTGGTTACCACGTTGCACTCCCACCGTCTCATGTGACATCAGATAAAGGCCCTAAGCCCCGCGATCCCTTCTGCATCCTTGTAGAAGAACCCCGATATACAGGACATACGATTTTTCCCGAGGGCACACCCTGCTGGGAACGACACGCCTGCAAACATGAACAAGAAGCCAAGCGTCATGTTCGGACCGCAAAACTGATCCTAAACAGTCAGCAGCACTGGAGCAGCAGTATTTCATGTTGTCAGCAGGTCATGACCACGACAATGATGGCAAGTAGCGTCCAACAACCATCTCACGTCTTGAAGCACTAAACTCACCAAATACGAGCTTTAGGCCTGCAGATCTCCAACACACCATCGCACAACTATGCGGCACAGCAAGAGGGGTCCTGGAGACGCTGTGTTGGATGATCAGCCTCGACCGGATTAGGGTTTTGTCCGGATTCCCTTTCGCACTCGGCTCAAGGTGGCCCTCCCTAAGGGAGCGAGGTTGGCCGAAGGGGTATCACAGTGTCCGCGAATTGACCAGCCATCTGAATTTGTCATCGACTGCAGTCAACTTGAGCATCCGCTATATAGTCCCGTAGCAGGTTGGATCCCGTCTCAATGTGAGCCCGTTCGCGCGTTCCATGTTGCCATGCACGGGCTGTCCCGCTGGCGCTGAGCTACTGATGTGATGTGAGTTGTGTCGTACTCCTGTAAAAAGAAGGCACGTACAAGTACCTGTTCGTGGTCTCTGAGGTACGGGTCTGTGGCCAGCAGAGAAGAGCGACTCTCGTCCCTGCAAATAACGGGGCTCAGAGCTGGTGTAAGTCATGGGCATTTGTGGACATGGCCATGGGCCATTTTGCGGCCACGTTTCAATTTTCAACCTGAAAAAGGGTAAACAGATGGCGAGCTACAAGAAATGCGGTTGTTGCAGCATCCTTGGACATCTCCTATTGTGGTTGGATCATGCCGGGTCGGAAGCTCCATGGGGATGCTCAGACATGCGAATCCTTGCTCCTTAAAATCTGTAGGGATCAAGGAGCAAAAAGAGGTCGGCACAGGGTGGAAATGGAAACTGACAATCATGCAAAAGTCTAAGTGAGGATGGTCGGCGGCATCCCCCACCAAGGAGGATCCGTTGTGACTGCGAGACACGCAACAAGTGGGCCTTGTGCACACATTTTGAACTGTGCCGCAGTTCTGGAAAGTCTCCATTGCCAGCGATGTTGCCACACAAGCTGCGACGCAGCAAAAGCGTGTGGAGCCCTGTGAACAGATAGCAGATAGCGAAGTACTGCAAGTGGTTTGAGCCGCAGACAGGTAGGTAGTCTTGCGTGAGTGAAGGTGCAACGGTTCGAGAAGGCCGGAGCAGGGAGCAGGGAGCAGGGTTCATTGCGCGGGTGCTCTCCGGGTGCTCTCGAGCCGAGGGCTTCTACTTCCAGCTAGCGGCCGGTCTCACGTCGCAGCTGGAAGTGACCTTGGGACTGAGGACCCCGGAAGAGGTGCTTTCGCTGGGTGCGAGGCAGTGGGGACTCTCTGGCGAGCTCATGCCAGGCGGCTCTGGGCCGCGAACTTTTCCAGGCTGCGGAGGCTGGCAACGCCAAGCAGGCACGGGCACGGGCAGCACGGGTACTCAGCTGCGGTTTGCTCAGATCACCATCCGTAGCGAAGTTTGAACTTGACATGTTACTCGTTACATCTGCAGGTGCGAAACCTGCTGGCAGAGGCGTTGATGGCAAAGGGCAGGCAGTTTTTTGGCAAAATGCTGCGGGCGCCGCTCGACCAGGGTGCAGATGCACTGCAACGTCATGCAGCCGGACAAGTGCCCCTGCATGTGGCCCGAAGCGCCGAGGTTGTCCTTCGGCTCAGCAGGAACGATGTTTCGCTTTTTTCGACCTCAGAAACTCGTGGATGTCTTGAGGTGCGTGAGTTGATGGCAGCATGCCCGGCAGCTGCCGGTGTCAGGTGTGGCCGTCACCCAGGACAAATATTAATATGTGCAGGCTGCTCACAGGCATCTCGTTGCTTTCTGCAGGTCGTTTACCGGCCAGACGCCTGCGCAGCGCTACATGACTCTCCACCAGAAGCTAGCAGAGGACGGAGTGGAGTCGGAACACACGCCGAGCTTTTTCTTGTGACTTCGGCTTGGGGAGGAGCTGTTGCTTGCCGTAGCGTCTCCTGCTGCCCTTAGACAGCACCGGGTCGCGGCGTCAAAGAAATAAGATGCTGTTTCGGAGCCTGAGGCCTTGGAAGGCTTGTTGGAGCAACGGGCGGGCAGAAGCCTGCTTGGCTTGATGCATCCTTCTTTGGCACGGGCTGTGCGGCTCTCAATGCCGTTTCGCAGATCCGTTGCGTGGACGATTCCTTGCAACCTGGGTTCAGGTGCTGCAGCGGGCGTCTGGCCGAGTCACCTTTGTCCCCAGTGGTTTCGAGGCAGTGGCGGTGCTGAGCCAGGCGAGCCCATCTGCTCGGAGCTATGCTGTTGGCTTATCTGAGATTTGAGTGGGCGGCAGGATCCGCTGTCCTTGGGGGAGCTGCGAAGGCTTTGGCTTCGCCTGCCCAAGACCTTCGAGGCCCGAGTGCTCCAGCACCTCGTCCTCGAGGTGCGAGGGGTGGAAGGAAGGGCGGCTGAGCCGTGGCGGTGCCATGCTCGAGGCCGCTCCGACTCCAGCCACGGCGCAGCAGCTGCAACGTGCCCTGGACGGGCCAAGGGGAGGGATCCTTAGCGGCTTGGCGGCACTTGGCGGCTTGCTTTTCAAGAGCGCCCCAGCGAGGAGACTGTCCTGCGGCATCTTTGCAGTGAGGCCGGTCCGAGCTGTGTGGGACCTTGTGGGTGGCAGGTACAGACGGTTCTGATGCAACGGGTCGGCTGAGACCCGAAGGGGATAGGGCGGCGGTGGAAGGCGGAACCAGGCTCGGGCACTAGGGGGATAGGGTCGGGCTTAGGCTCCTAAACGACGGGGTTCGAGCCGGTTGATACCGGAAAAAAATAGGGACGGCCACGCCCACGGGGTGACGAACGACGAGACGAGGAAGAAGCAGCACAGGGCCTAGGGTTCGGGAAGTCGGGTCCAGAAAAGGGGTGTGGGGCGCCTAGGGTTGGTAAGCCGGGGTGGGGTGCCCTGAAAGCCCTGAAGAGGTCGGGTAGCCCGGGGCTTCGACAGGTGCTCATATCGGGGGCATCCGAAGGGGTTAGGGCAGCCCTGAATTTAGGGGGACGAGGGGGCAACCGGTGGTCCCTGATCTCTGAGTAGCAGATACTCGCAGACGAGCAGCTGCCTAGCATGCATGTGGCCCCGGGTTCTTCACCACGAAGGGGTGAACTTCAAGGGAAGAAAAGATCCAGTTCTGTTCTTGATAGCGGAAGTGTATGGCGGTGCGCCCCGGTGCTGGCACAAGCGGTCCGGTGCGGGGAGCCTTCTGTTGTCGAAACGGAGCTCTTGCGCTCTTGCTACAAGATTTGCATGGGCAGTCTTGCAGCGCATGGATGCAGTCGTAGAGTCTGCTCATGTGGACTTCCGATTTTGGATGATGTGGGGTGCCCATGCAAGCAGTAAGAAGCGCGGCGCAAGCCTGGGTGGCCGAAGCATTGGCAAGCAACTTGAACCGAAGAACAGGCCGTGAGGCCATGACCTTCTCGATGCTCGATGCTCCATTTGCTCCATTTGTCGTCGCTCCGCCGTACAGCTTCTGTAGCATTTGTATGCAAGATGAAGACGACAAACACCGGATGCGGTGGAATGTTCGTGCCTCAAAGCAAAGCGGCTCCATGCACTTCCGACCGGCCCGCCCACCCGTATTCCGGACATGAGGACCAGGTATGCAAAAGCAAAACTGCCACCCTGGCTCTCGGCCAGACTGTTGTGAAGCCTGAAGTCCGAGCCTCTGAAATGCAAGGAAGCCGCCGACCCTAAGCGGCACGAAGAGCTGGCTGAGCTGGCCGAAGGTCTCATGCAGGCGGGAAATGCCAAGACGGGGCTAGCGGCTGACACATGGAGTGCGCAGCTCTAAGCTGGAGCATGTCATCCTGCTCCTCGAATTGCTTATTACCTCCATGATCAAGATCATAGGCATCATCCTGGTCAATATGCACGTATATCATATTACTACCTATGAATCTATCGATCTGTGTGTCTATCTATCTCTCGATCTATCTATGTACCTGTTTATTTATCTGTTTATCCATTTGTCTATCTAGCTACCTAGCCAGGTATCGAAATGAATCTAACCATCTATCTATCTAGCTGTCTTTCTACCTAGCCAGGGCCTATGTGCGTATCTATCTTTTCATCTCATGTGTCTATCTATCTAATTTTATATCTATCTAGCTAGCTAGCTAGCTAGCTAACTCGCTAGCTAGTGTCAACCTGTCTGTCTGTCTGTCTGTCTATTTCTCCAACTTCCATTGTCCATCTATCTATCTCTCCATCCATCCCTCTGTCTCTATCTAGCAATCTATTTGAATCTGAATCTCTATCTATCTCAATAATCCAATCTATCTGTCTATCCATCTGTTTATCTATCTGTCTATCTATCTATCTATCTATCTATCTATCTGTCTCTCTATCTCCAGGGTGCTGACTTTTGCATAAAATCCGCGGGGATTTCAGCACACCATGGTTTAGATATATGGAACAGATCTATCAGACATGTTATGCGCGGAAATTATCAGACATATGCGTGTGAGTTTAAGAAAACATGCGGGTATTATCCTTGCACGTACCACGCGATGCATTTATCATTTACAGGGTTCGCTGGGACAAGCATGCTGATGTATCGCTAATTCTCATCCATTCTCCATACAGAGTGGCTGCCGGAATGCATCCGCACAGAGGATTTGGTCCTGGAGCCGAAATCTGCGCGCACCACACAATGCATTTACGGGCTCGCTGGAAATGCACATGCAGATGTTCAGTAGTTTCTTTCCATCCCTCATGCATTCGGAGTGGCTGCCCGGATGCATTCGACACGAAGGCTCGGTCCTGGAGATACCTCTGATAGTGTTACGTGTCAATTACAGGATGCGTTTACAGTTTACAGTTGCACTGGAACTGCACATGCACGTATTTCGCTACGAATTCGCCGTCCTTGGTGTGTTCGGGGTCTTTGTCTCTTGAAGTTATACCGACATCCTCGCTAATTTTTCGCCCTCCTTGATGCGTTCGAGGTCGTTGTCTCTTGGGTTTTTACCCCACGATGCAGTCACAAATGATATGGATATGCACTTCCATGCAGGTCTGCTGGACATGCATGTTCCCATGTCTCCCCGCTTTTTTCTCCATCCGGACCGCATTCTGAACAATCCCATTTATGATTTCTGACAATTTCTCCGCACATGTTTGATACATCCTTGTAGTATTTCTGATAAACCGTCCCCACGCGCATGATGAATCGGATCTCAGCACCAGATAAATCCGTTTCACGCATTGAACCATGGCGCGCGAAAAGCCATCACCCTACCATCATCATCTTCGCCATCACCATATCGCTGTGCGCAATGTTGTGCAAAGGGGCAACAATGCTGCAAAAGCTGTCTTCTGCCAGAAATGTCAAACATCCTTCTGTAGTACGCTTAAGTGGCGAATCGTTGCGATACCAGTACCTTGTGCATGCTCGCGCAAGGCAAGAATGCTTGTGACAGTGCGTCGAAGTCAAACATCCTTCTGCAGTGCTGTATGTTGTAACAAGGAATTTGTGATTTGTGTTTTTGTTAAAGATTTCTGTTTTCGTTGTTTGGATCTTTCTCGTTCTGCGTTCTGCAGTAATTTGCTTGGCGCTTTGTGCCTGTCTGTTTTTTTGCTATTCTGCCTCTGTGATTTTCCGCTTCTCTGATTCTCTGCTGGGCTCTCCTGCTCGCACGCCGCACGCTTGTCTGCTTATCCGTTCCTCCCTCATCCTTCCGGTCTCGTCCTACTCCGCTTTTCTCCTGTCCGCCCTGCTAACACTAAATAAATTTTGAGGCCCACTAATTGTTATTATTAGTTATTATTATTATTACTACTACTACTATTACTACTGCTACTACTACTACTACTACTACTACTACTACTAGCTATCCCCCCACCTACCAACCACTGGTGCGATCCGGGCTGGGCAGTGGCAGCTTCTAGGCTCCCTACCTGCGGCAGCTGCAGAAGATGCAGGGGCTCAGGCTCCCTATCTGTGAGGGCTACAGAAGTTGCATAGGCTCACTTGCCTTAACTTTCACAGCCGGTGAAGTTGCAGAGGCGCAGTCCCCAAAACTGCGGCAGCAGTTGGAGTTGCAAACTCGACGGGAAGAAACTGCTAAAGCACAGGTGGTCGGATAGTGCGAAAGCGCGTTAAATAGCGTGCAAAACCCAAGAAGGGTTTAACACTCTGAAAAGCTGAAGGGCAACATCTTACAAACATCAAAAACAAAGATGCCAGCTGTACGTGAGGGAGCTCGCCAACACCCCTAAAAGCCCAGACCTAAAGCCCAGACCTCGGCGCAGGAGGGTTTGCTTTTGAAGTCCTGTGTGTGGAGATATTGTTTCGGGGTGTCCGCGAAACAGTGTCGTGATCATCCCCCGAAAAGCTTCCCCTCACCCAATTTCGAGTTTTCGCCGAAAGCCCTCCGAGATCCCAAAAGTCGAAACACAAAGTCCAGAAGTAGGTTTGGTGACTATATAAGAGGGTCCGACATCACGAAAGTACTGTATATACCGAGTCAAACAGCTCCTGTGAAGATGTTGTTCGGGGTGTGTGTCTGTGTAACAATGTCGTCATCCCCCCACTCCCCCCCACTCCCCCGCCCCCCACCCCTTGATTCACCCCTCCCCCCACCCAACCCCAATCCGAAGCCCAATCTTTCCAAAATTCAGGAGTGGATTGTGAGGCAGGAAGAAGTGGTATGACACGACGAACGTGCCGTAAATACCGAGTAAAACGGACGCGCTGTTAAGAGGGTTTGTAGCAGAGGTGGTTGGTAGGGGGGGGGGGGGGCGCCTACTACCACTACTACCATTATTACCAC
>CAJNDV010035997.1:93083-108283 GCA_905221635.1 Symbiodinium sp. CCMP2456
TGTTCACCGTATCCAGGATTATCGTACCTCCTCCTACTACTACTACTACTACTACTACTACTACTATTACTGCTACTACTACTACTACTACTACTACTACTACTGCTGCTAGTACTACTACTACTGCTACTACAACAACAACAACTACTACTACTACTACTACGACGACTACGACGACTACGCTTCGACACAACGTAAACGCGTGTCACAGACATGCCGATTGTATGGTTTTTTTTACAATGTTTCAGACACTTCAGCGGCTGAAAACCTCGATGGTGTCGGCATTTTCTGCGCTTGGAGTTCCACAGAATCGCAAGTGCCGAGCGCATCGGTATTTACGCGGTTTTCTGTGCTTTCCATGTTTCAAAGGACACATTTTACGGGATTGTACAACCAGGACGGATCTTGAATCTGTAGGCCTATTTTCGGAAAATGTTGTAAATTACAGCACATCGCCTTACACAGGAACTTATTATGGCTTTGTTTTCGCTGCTTCTACACACGTTTGGAAGGGTTTTCTTTGTTCTCCAGCATGAGAGAGGAAGATCCGAAATGTCTTGAACATGCAAGCAACCCCCAGGAAGTAACACGGCGCCCAATGCGCCCGTCGCCATCTGTGTCTCTATCTATCTGTCGGTCTGTCTGTCAGATTCTATCTATCAAGCTCTCAATTTCTCCATTTGTCTCTCTCTCCCTCTCTATCTCCACCTCAAATTCTCTATCTGCTTTATGTATCTGAGTAGTTGTCTATGGCATCGTTGTAAATCATTTACAACCACGTGACGATTGCAGTCCATGTTGACAAAACAGGAGCCATACATGGAAGATGAATGTACATGGTCTTCGTTTACATGGCGTCGAACTGCAGCACATGTCTTTATACGTACATATTCGAGAATAAATCCGTCCTTGCTCTTGCGCACGTCCGTCGGTCACGCAGGACGCCTAGAGGAACCGGTTGTTTAAATGGTTTATTTCATCCCAGCAAATATCCAAATATCCCATATCGCCACCGCATGCAAGGTGCTTGGTGACCTTGGTGGCCTTTCCAGTCCGAAGTGGAGTTTGGCGACTCTGGCAGTCGATCTTTGCATCGAAATGAACAAGAGGGAGCCGACAGCCTTCTCGCTCTTACTGGGGTAGCTTTGGCCCAACATCAAACATCCTGTGTTCTGTCTTGCTATAAGAACTCTGCACCCTTACATCTCATCCGGGAGCGAGGTGGCTGCCGAGCGCCTGCAGCAAAAGCATCATGCACAAGGACGACATCGCAGTGCAGCAAGATGCACTTTCCTGGCTGCTGCTCGGATTCGCTACAATGCCGTCATGCAGAGTCTCTCAGCAGCATTTTGCCAGTGTGTGCTTGCTCTCCTTATGCCGAACCTGATCTTGTGAGACATTCGTTGAGGCTCTGCCTCTCTCGGAGCTCTCCCGGCTTTTGGATCCCGGCCTCAGTTGGCACAGCGAGGAGGATCTCTGCTCCCATGCAGTGGCATTGCAAGCGTCGCTGGCCGGGGACTCGGACGTGAGGGGCCGGGCCTGCGCGTGGCCCCTGTTTCGCTTTGTCTGGCGTGAGGAGGGTTGCAGGTCCGTGGCCGAGGCGCGCACGGGAGTGCTGTGCCTCTTTGTGTCCTCTGAAGCTGCAAATCCAGCCCCTGAGTATCAGGACATGGTTTTGGCTGTGCAGTCTGTGCGGCAGGACATGAAGGCCGAAAGAGACAGGACGATGATTTCATTAAACACCTTCGGAGTGACATTGGCCTCGTTGGCCGTTGCCAAACTCCTCTGTCCGGGCCACTGTGCTGGTGCACTGCAGTGACTGTCTTCAGGGTGTGGAACCACTGCAAGCTGCTATGGCCTAGTTCCCAGGTTCCATACTAGGGCATGCCCAAAGGTGCTGCATGATGAACCTCATAAGGCCTGGGCCCATTGTGCGCAACTTTGGCAGCGGAGTGTGCTGGTCGCATCCTCACAGAAAACCACACAAGCTACATGTGCATAGCCAGTTGCAGCTGCAACAACTGCTAGCAGCACTGTTTATGGATTTACATGTTGACTCTTGTGTAGTTGGGCACGTTCGTTGGATTTCGGTGGTTAATTCCGGCCACGTTGACATCGTGTTCTGTCATTGAACTACTTTATGAGGCTGCCCAGCCGCGCCGTGGGTAGTAAGCTACGCCGGAACCCAAACAAGTGCCGAAAACCTACTCGACGCAGTTGTTCCTTTAGCGGAGCCTTTCGGTAGAAAAGGCGTCGTGTGAGTGTGGCTTAAGCGGCTGCAGCTCCAGCATTCGTTGCCTCAAGATGTGTTTCTCATACGTACGTTCGCGATCTCAAACTGACACCGTTCCATATCATGACTGATGCTTCTGGTGCTATATTCAAACCTCACAATCTTATTGCTATAAATTAAAGGCCTTCGAATAAGTTCCATGCGGTAATCCCAGTTAGTGAGTGTTCTACCCAGCTAGCAAGCCAACACGCCTCCATCAATAGCACAAGATGGTGAACCATACTGAAAGGTTGATGTCGAAGACATGCTGTAGCAGCATGAGGCAACTATATGGTGCAATGCCAGCAATGGGTTCAAGTTTCTTGGATACAGAGGGTTCAAAAACGATCACACGCATCATGCGGCTACAGTGTATAATGACAAAGTTGCACCGCGTTCGCTACAGCACTGCATGCAGAAATGCTGAAAAGTTTTCCGCATCTCCTGATGCTGGCGCGATGTAGCATCCATGCATAGAAGAGAGAGAGGCCTTGTACAGTCTGTCGCCCAGAGATGCGCACCTTTGCGCAGAGTGTGTCGTCACCTTGCAGTATTCGCCCCCTCTGCTGCTAGACTGCTGCATGGACAGTGCTTTAGAAAAGGACCAATAGCTGCTCGTAGCAGCAGTATGCAGATGTAGTACGTACACACGGCCCACACAACTGGAGTTTGCTTGAGCCAAGCAGTGCCAGTGTTGCCGTCGATTGCATGGAAGCCGGCCCGAGCATTCAGACATGGTGTGCCGAAGCAGCATGCGCAGGAGCCGCCTAGAGGCCTAGAGCTCTAGATCTGGTCCGGATCGATTCTGTGCCGGGAATGATTATGATCCAGCAGTGCAAGCGCGAAGCTTGTGTGGCCGAGCTGGTCCGGTTCAAGCAGTACGTTTGCATGGCTCGAGTTTTCAATGGGCACAATTTAAGTTTGAGTCGACACTGTATCATTTGTTTCCAGCGGCTCGCGGACCCGAAGCACATGAAGATACACACGCAATGCATTCACAAGGCAGCGTGGACACAAGAAACGGGCGGATGGCGTTTGTATGACACCAACGGGCCAACGGGGATGATGCGCAGCCCATGCCTACATTGCTCTGCCACTACCACAAAACCACGGCAGCATGCTGTCACCTGAACTGTGTTATGGCCGGCGGCGCTGCTCCATTGTCTTGGCAGCCCTACGGACCATGACTCGGGCACACCTGATCAAATACAACTCGCAGCAACTGATGACGGGACTTCCGGAGGTCGTGAGCCCCATCATGCACGAACTTGGGTCGTCGACTTCATCAGATCCCATGGATGGCAGGACATGATGGTGAAGCCGTCGCTGAGGGATGAGCTTGATCGCACATGTGTCGTATGCGGAAAGATCTCGCCAACCGCGGTCTAGTCAAGCCGCGATTCCGAAAGATGCACATGTAGCTCCGGAGTGACTTCCGCAAGAATGATCGGTCACCCCGTGCCGGTTCTGCGCGCACGACGTTGCGAAGCCCAAGATTCATATCCTTGGCTGCACCGTCGCTTGGTAGCGCGCGATGCTGCAATGTGCTCTCCAAGGTCAAGACAATGACTGCTGTGGACGAGGAGATGCTTCTCTTCGGAGATGCTCCAGCAGTGAAGCGTCTCCTGCAGCAAGGGACGGGAAGTCTATAGGATCAGGGACACAACGCGCGATACCAGGGACCGGTCAGGGCAAAGGACGCGGTCACAAAGGCAATGCTCCCAAAAAGGTGGGCAAGGATCATAACCAGAACGAAGTGCCATGATGCGCCTGACCCGGAAGCAGGATCTTTGATCACATTTTGAGCAGGACACCGCCCACACGTGGACCTTCGAGAACAATCCGGATGCATCCAACACCAATTCACCGGAGGAACTCAGCAGAAACTTCAGAACAACGGTCATGTTGGGCCTGCTGCAGGAGTTCGCATGTTCGAAATCATCAAAATGTGGGAAGGAAGCGCTGCTCTAAAGATGGTGGGGGTTCGCATCAGGGGCGCCAGACCTCAGAGATCCATGATGACCAACAATATCCAGCAGTACTTGGACAAACGCTACACATGAGGCTCATTAATCCTGGCAATCATTGTTACACACATTCCACGGTTCTGCCTGGATTTGGACTTCTCATCACTACCTGCAGGGTGGCACCGAATGTTTGGATCACCTCGTGGCGAATGCTTTTGCGGGCATGGCACTCAGATCTGTCACAACAGGAAGACGCAACCGAGTTGCTACAGTTTCTCTTGCAGCAAGCGTGCCGGCCCATGTTTGAGGGAGTCTGGCCAGCAAGGATTGTCACCGAGGCGGGGCTCGACGTTCGCTTAACAGGTCATTTGAACCTATCGGAATCCACATTCCAGCAGTGCCGTGCTTGCTACAAGATTGTATGCGCAAGTGGCACCAACAAGCCGACCGCAATGCTTGGATTATCCATCGGACACGGTTCGCTTGCAACCGCTTCGTTTCCCACTACTGCGAGGGCCATTTCACAAGAACATGGCGCCGATCTCATTTGCAGGACGAAGCCGTCATGCTGCCGATCTTCATTGAAGGCGTTCATGTTTGGTGGGTTGAATATGTTATATATTGTGGCAGTAGATTGACTTGGGCCCCACTCCTCAGGGGGTGCACTACAGAGCATTACTGACTGAGGGCCGTGGCAACCGCTGATGCTTACCTTTTCTGGCTTGTGCGCAAGAGTGCTTTTTACACGTCGCACGTAGGTCTGCTTCGTGCCGGCCTGACAATCACGCTTGTGCTTGTTTTTCCGCCGCGCTTGGCATGTTTCACGACGTGCTCAACCACAAAGACAAAAAGCTGGATTCTCCAGGACCAGAACCAGAACGAGGTGGAAGCCTCACTTCTGGATGCCGTGATGCGCCTCGCCCTGAAGCACGAGGATCTTCGGCCGCGCTCTCAGCAGGACACCGCCCCAGCATGGACATTCGAAAGCAATCCGAGTGCGTCCAACACCGCTCGAGACGTTGTGGGCTATTTTGGCGTGATGGTGCTGAGGGAGATTTGGGAAATAATGCACATCCTTACGCAATATCGCATAGGAAGCGTTTGACGCGCGCATTGTAGTCCATGCTCTGCAGGAGCTCGTCATTGACGTCGTGCTACGAGCGAAAGCTCCATTCTCACTTGCCTTTGCGGTCTTTGCGTGCCACTTGAGTCGCCACTGAGCGAAGGGTTGGAGGCAAACGGGGCCTCGATTGCGCCTGCGGCCTGGGTTGGCTTTGCTGCGCCATGGAGTCTGCGTGCACCCTAGGAGCTCGTAGGCGAATCTGAGTCTGTTGTTGAGCGTTTTCATGTCTGCATACGCGCCACCCATCCCACTGCTGCACTTCCAGCTCCCCTACCACCGCTCCGCCAGCAACGGCTGTGATCCTGCTGCCGCTCAGAGGCTCTGTTTGCGTGTTTTTCTGATCTGCCCACGCCCGTGGCCAAGGCTCCTCCAGCTCCTGCGGCAGACCAATGGTTACGGGTATGGCAACTTCAGGCACACGTGCTGCACCAAGGGCGTCGCCCAAGACTTCCAATGCCCAAGAGGACCGAGCAGGACAACAACCAGCCCGCAGTTCTAAAGTGGCACAAATGACGAGGGCGACGGCGAAGTATAAATGATCGGTGTGGAATATGCCTGGGCCTGGCAGTGCGTCGATTGCATGGAAACCGGCCCGAGCATTCGGAGATGGTGTGCCGAAGCTGCATGTGCTCTAGATCTGGTCCGCTCCGCCGGGTCAGCCGCGCCTGAGGCTCCGCGCTTCCGCGGGGCACCAGCAGCGCGTGCTTCAGCAGGGTCTCCGAGTCGTCTGTGGCCCGGACGCTCATGGAATCGAAGGTCGCCACGTCCTTGGCGGCCCGTACTGGGGCTGGAAGCTCCTGGCCGCCTTGGCGGGGCCCGGAAGGCCCCGGCCTGGAGTTGCTTACGCCACCACAGCAGAAGCAGTGCAACAAACAAGTTTCACTGACGATTAGATATGCACGATCTCGCTTGCGATAGGAAAGAAGGATCAGAGCTGCCAGTGCGGGCCTGCAATGGTGTTACCAAGCCGGAACGGATAAACCGAACGGCAAACGGAACAGTGTTTTGGACCCGCTCAAGAATTCAGCAGCAGAACATCAGCCATCTTTTTACGTTAAGAAACAGAGTGGGGCAGTGAAACACCTATACGACAGCGAACACAAGACATGGGAAGCGAATTTAACGTGATGCAAAGTGCTAGGTGTACGTATAGTAGAGAGCTAAGCTATTGTGCAACGTCGTACGACAGGCCGTGGTCCTAGCAAAGTTTCGCATTAGGTTCATAAAGGATGCAGCATTGTAAACGAACGCATAATATGGCGAAGCATTGCTTTGTTATGTGACGATTTACTGCATGAAGTGATAGAATAGAAGCGGGAGGGACCCAAGAGCTTTTCCTTCTTCAGACCACTGGGAATGTCGAAGGAGCCGAATGACATCGCTTTGGCATCGAGGAGTAGACGTAGTCATAGTCTCAGCAGACATCGGCCGCCTGGGCCGACAAGTCTTATCCGAACCAAATAACCGAAATGTGTGATTTCAAGATTATTATTATTAGGTGTTTATAGGAGCAGAGCAGACGCCTGAAGTCTAAGAAGTGAAGACAGCAGGCGACTGAGGCAGACAGCAACCATTGACTGATTTCGTGAAGCGAGGCTTGGCACCAGTGAAGCATGGTTTTCGGCATCTACAGCATCTGAATGCTGAGTTGCCCTGTTCCACCACATCAGTTCTACCACATCAGTCCCTTCAAAATCTGTAGAAGTACAGAATGGTACCGGTATAAGACGATCCCGAGGCAGAGGAGGAGGTGCAGAACCGGCTGCAGGAACTACTGAGGAGCTCCCCTGAGGTGGGGACCCGACCCGAGTGCAGGCTAAACTTTCCTTCCAGTAGTGTGCCACTGAGATGTCTGTTTTTTTGTTCGAGTCGTGATCTGCAGGACATAGCAATGTCGGAAATACAGTTCCGATGCCGGAAGGTTCACAGTCACGGCCTTATCACTTGGCCAGCATGCTTATCGGAAACATAGGAGTTGTCAGGCTACTCGGAGGCTTGGCAGAAAGCGCTAGCAGCATGGCCGCGAGCGCCCCTCGACCAAAGGAGTGTTTCATGGTATCTTGCCTCTTGATCTGAGAAACTGAGCAAGGTGGTGCTTTGGAGCCCAAGTGTGTCTAACTGCCACATTGGCGTGCTGTTCGGCCCCGGCTCTACATGCTGAATCTGAGGAGTCAATGCAGATTGCCCGGACTGCTGGTTTGGGACCTTCTCGCTGCAGCCTTGTTTTTTGGAGTGATTCCCCCACCATTGCGTGGCCGAAGATTCTAGTTTTGAGGAGTTGAAGAGATGTCCCGCTGTATAGTGATACGTCAGCATGTCGTGCCTGCAATCTTTTCGGTGTTTTGAGGAGCATGATTTGATCAGCCACTTTTCTGAGTGGCAATACCGGTAGCCCATGCGCCGACTACCCATGAACAAGATATCTCACATCTCGGAGGCAAGAAACACCGACAGCTTCAAAGAGTTTACTCGTCGGAGCCTTCGCCAGTTTTCTGCTGCACACCAGGTCATGGATGTCGCCGTGCCAACGGCGATGTCCCTCCGAACGGTACATGACTCACTGCCCGAGCCTCAGGAACAGTTTCGTTACCCCACCCTTCCATGACCGTGCTTTTCCACAAGAATAGGATCTGCCAAGAACGCGTCGCAGCTCACATCGCGTAAACCTCTGCTTCTAACACGGTGAAACGAAGGAAGTCCCCGCTTGCGCATGCTTGCGCTTTGTCTGACCGATGGCAGTGCGGCTTGATCCAATGTGTCGGTTGCGCCACCAATGATGGAAGACAAGGAAGCAAGGCTTTCCTCCACACCATCGTGTGGCTTGCCGGCTTACCTGTTGGGTACGCGGCGACCGCGCACGTCGGGGACTGCCCTGAACGACCCAATGGCAGTCCACCGGCTGACCGCAAAGCAAACTTCAATCTCCTAGGACGACAGCATGCGAAAACTCGAAAGATTAAAGCCGACACATTCACCGAAAGCAAGCCCCGCTCAATGGGCGAGGGCTTCACGATTCTGCGAGCCTGCCACCCGAGGCTTCGCCTCGAGTGGGCTTCGGATGGTGCAGAAGTTCTCTGGTCGGCGAACAACTTTGACTTGGATCCTTTGCAGCAAAAAGGTTTGAAGAACTTGATGGCCGCAGCAGCTCACGCTGTGGCCAAGGCTGACGGAGACCTCCAAGGAGTCACCACAGAAGGCTGTCTCAGGGCCCACCACCCAGCTTCCGCCCAGCATGCTCGCTGGGAGCATTGACTTGTTGACCTAACTGTAGGACTCGCGACTTCAGGAGATCATGCGTCTGCACACCAGACATGGCTCCATCCTGGTCGATGTCCGCCATCGCCTTAAGCTTTTCTTTGTCCCGATGCGATGCGCGCAGCACAGGCCCGGATGCAACCAGCATTGCTTGATAAGGTCTGCTGCTGTTGGTTCAGCCGGCGTATGCCAGGCCTCTCAAAGTCCTCAGGTCCGTCCTGTCCGACGCCCATGCGGTTGCCAAGCACAGCTCCCTGCAGCACGTGAGATTCCTTAGGAGCGGCCAGTTTGAGACCTCGCAGAAACGGCGACGTCTCTGGGCAGAGATGCTCAGAAGATCTCAGAAGGGAATGTGGCACGATGTGGCAAGACGCACAGCAATCCGAAGCATACCTGTTCTCCCCAAAAGGCTAGTCTCATCCACTTCCTGCTGAGCGAACCATCGGTGCTCTGCTTTCTGGCTACCTGTGCGAGAGCGGTGTTGACTCGAATGCAACTCTTCAGGTACAGACCATCGAGGCCATGGAATCGAACGAGGCATTCTTAGCCCTTCGATTAATCAGATCCATTGCTTGTCTCGAGCAGGAGCTTCTGCTGTATGCCGGCATGCCGCTGTTGCAGAGGCTGCAGGACGCCGCAAGCTCTTGAGATCGGGTGTCAGTTTGCTGGGCGTTAGCCGGGGAGTCCGGAGCTGCCAGGAGCTGTCTACGGCCCAGAAGAAGCTGAGAGACGAGGTGTCACGGAGGGACAGCCAACCCCTAACCCCCGAACCCGACCCACCCTACCCAAGCCCTAGACATCTCCTTTTGGGGTTACCTTTGTGTTTCTCAGCTAACTACAATATCGCTCCTGTTAGCATTTGGGGTGTGGCAGCCAACTTCTGCGGTTGGTGGGGGGGGGGGTACAATGGCTCACCCTTTGGGTTCCTACGTCTCCTTTCTTTGCAGGTCCGCCATCTCCTGATCGAGTTTTGGATTCTCATCCAACATCACCTTTTAGGGTTTTGGGTCCGGCCCGCAACATGTCCTGTCGGGGTTTGGGATTTGGCTTCTTCTTTCAGGCTTGGAACAAACTCGAATTTTACCCACTTCGACTCGAATTGGTGGGCCTGAAACGGGCAAGGAGGGAGGGAGGGAGGGAGGGAGGGAGGGTGGGAGGATGCAAAGCTCAACAGTACAATACAAACAATCTCGAGCAACCAAGATCATCCCCAGTGATACACTCAGGCAGGCACTCATTCCTTTATGCGACCAAGCCAGTCTTCAGGGATCTTGAGCCAATGCCATTCGGCATCGTACATTGGGCTCACGTTATTTAACACAGTCCCTTGATCCTGACTTCAGTCGCAGATCATTCGAGCATCTATCCAATACACAACTACACAGCAGCATTCGCGAAACGATCACAGAACTTTCGAAACAAAAGTTTCAAGGACTATTGGTTACAGTCTGGACATTATGGCTCGGCTCAAGGCTCAGTCCTGTGCTCGTGAAATTCGGAGGCGCGTCGCACTGCGCAGGCAATCTTGTGCAGTCGGGCATTGATCCAAGCATCATTGAATCTGAGAACTTCAGTCTCTGCAACCCACAGAAAACATCTAGTCAACGTTTCAACAAACACTGCAAAACATGCGGCATTGGTTCTGCACTCCTAAACTCATTCCGGGCTCACTCGCGGCCTCATTTCGTACCTTTGGCATTCATCCTCAGGACACTCTCCGCGCCGGGCTTCAGGGCATTGGTGACCTGGACGATGGAGGTAGCCGGTAGCAGTCGAGCTGCTGGGACCAGTCCAGGCGTTCTTCGCATTCGGCACTTCGCCGTCATCTTCTTCATACAACTCATCCCAAGTGGAACAGTCATGCTCCAGTCCACCGCCATAGCATTGGTTCAGGGGCAGCAGGCGCCATTCCACCAGTTCTGTGCCGGGCAGTGTGGCTCGGAATCCCCATTCCGTGGCCTCATTCAGGCATACAAGGTCTTGGGCGAGGGCATACGCATTGGATCATTCATGGGCACTCGCAGGATGCCCATTGTTCGAGTCCGGCGACATGATCCACACCCAGTAGTTTCTCTTCGAGGCAGTCGCCTCGAAGGTCGACATGTGGTCAGTGAGCTGGCGATTGAAGTAATTCGCAGTTTCATTTGATTTTTCCCGGGCCCACGTCCCGCATTCACCTATCGGCGGCGAGTTTTTGCAGTCGTTCTTATGAAGACGACGAAGGCGATCGGCTTATCGCATTCACTTGGCGTGTAGAATTCTGGTTCGCCCATCGGACAGTCTTCTTCAAAACACTCAGGGCAGTGAAACTGCGATTCAGCTGGCCGCAAGGGTAGCGTCTCAAGTCAAAGCAGCCAGTCTCGAACATCCCATGCCAAGCTCAGTGGAAGACGCACCCAGTCGTATACTCTGACCGGGCCATTGGTCAGGTTCTCCTTTGCGGAGGCGGAAACTTTCCATTCGATGTTCCAGTTGCATTCCGGAGGGGAAACGCATCGACCTCAATCCGCCACAATTGTCTCAGAGAGTCCCTGGCATCGCGACACTATACATGGTCACGTCTCTCCATTCTCTCAGCGAACTACATTCGGAAAACAATCGCCAAGCTTTCGCCAGACTTCGCCAGTCAATCACCAAACATTCGCAAGACTGTCGCCAGACAGTCGGGCGAAGCCCCCAATCTCCGTTCGGATTCGGGGAAGCTTTCAGAACATTCCTGCAATCCCGTCGGGATCTACATTCGATCGGAGAACATTTCGGCAATCGGAGAAATTTCACGGTCATTCTCTCACACACTCTTTCTTTGGTGTTTAAATGGCTTTTCAGGGAAACAACCTACAGCGCGCATCACAGTCATGACATGCAGTGGCACTCTACACTGCACAACAGCAATCTGCATTGACATGTGACGTGCCTTCACTCAGGAACATGCAACACTGCAATCGAAGCTGCAACTCACTCACACAGGCCCTCGGCGTGGATTTCAGTCCATCGGCGTCCAGAGATGCGACGTGCGCGCAACTGTTTTGCCGAGCCCTTCGTGGTAATTGTCCGTTTCCACCCACATGTACTTGACTCACCAAAACAAACCGAGCTTTCTGATGGCAAAAGACTTTCAGGGTGAAGTCCTGCCATACAAACCGGACGTTCTCCCCGATGACTTCAACAACCGCACCACGAGGGTCACCTTTTAAGACGGAGATGTGCGTCCATTCAACAGTATTTTCACCTTTTGACTAGAGGAGATGTTGCTGAAGTTTAACCAGAACGCTTCGGATCAGAGCCAGGCCCGGTACAACAATAGCGATACCGAAAGGCTGGATCATGCCAATAGACTCCCACCGGAGGTGCAGGCAGGGTGGCCAACCTGGACTGTCTCAACACTTATGTCCTCGACTGGGGAAAAGCTCCGAAACCACCGTACCTTGCCCCAAGGTGGTGAGTAAGGAAATGTAAACAGCTTTTTGGAATCGCGTCTCCGACCGATGGCTCGCTAAGTTGGGCACCAGACTGGTCACCAGACATCTCGATAGGCGGTCGGACGTTCGTAGGAACAACGCCTGGCATTCCCTACTGGGAACAAAGATTCAAGCCATGGCCGCTGAGGGCACACATGCTCGGTCAACAAAACAAGTCGTGAAACTTCACAACAAGTACCTACTTCACCAGGAAAAGGTGAACGAGAACGGAGAGGGAGGGAGAGGGGAGGGGGAGGGAGAGGGGAGAGGGAGGCAAGGGAAAGAGGCAAACGTCTCAGCTCCTGCACGCCCTTGCTTGCAAGCTCTGCTTCAGCAGCAAATAGCTGTCCGCGCAGCATTCAGCCCCGGGTTTTCAAGATTTTGCTTGGGGATTTAGGATGAGTCGGATGTCCGTTTGCGCTGTCGCTTTCGGATGTCTTAAAGGTTATACGGGGTTTGCGGATGTGTTTCAGAGCGCAGTTTCTCACGTTTCTTTCAAAGATTTAGGAAGGGCAAAGGCACCACCCTGGGCCAAGTGTTGGCCGGCCTTGAGCAAAAAATAGTTTCGGCTGCCACTTCTGACCGGATTCCTGTGTTTTCTTGAACCCCCTGTTACTGTCTTGCTGTATTGCTGTATTGGTGGCTGCAGGAGCGAAAAAAAGTGTTGCTCTTACGAGCTTGGGGCCAGGAGAGTCGCATCTCAAGGCTCACCTTTCCTGAATGCGTTGGTGCGAAGGCCGCAAAAGTGCTTTGGGCTGTCAGCCCCCTGCACAATAAACCCTGAACCCCTCAACCCGCCCCCCCCCCCCTCCAGCGCCCGAAAGCAAAGGAAGATTCGCGAGAGCCCTTCGTCTCCCCGGTCCCACCTGTTTGAGCGCTTTAGGAACTTAGAGATCTTGGGCTTGATGGGGCCCAGTGACAGCAAGACCTGACTTGCTGAGCATGGCCCCAAGACCAAGAGCTCTCCAGATGTCCAGGCCAGAGAGGGGGAAGACCTGGCTGCGGCATTGAATGATCGCGCGGTGTCTTCCTCAGATGAGCCTAACCCGGCCGCGGTGCCCTGCAGAAAGCCTCAAGTTCATCCATAAGACTATTCAAGGTCCCTCTAAAGTTAGACTAAAAAGTTGAGACGACCTGAGGCCTTGGCAGAGAAGTGCCTGAAGCGTTTGGACGCCTTGAGCTACCAAGCCTTCGAGACTTGCTTGTCACCGCGAACTGCGAGGCCGCATCTCTAAGACTCTAAGAGCCTGAAGTGCTCTCTGCAATTTTCTGCTGAGGATGCAGACATGGAAGACTGCGCCTGCGGCTGAAGACCTCTACAACGAGGCGCCTTTGCACTTTTTCGGCGGCTTGGGTGTTAGGGACAGCGCGGTGAAGAGGAACCATGGCACCCGGCTCTCTCCAGCTTGCAGCAGTATTTGCACAAGGCGCCAAGGAAACTACCCTTCGCGTGCTGCCACAGTCGCTGCTTGAGAGCATCTGCAAGTCCCGAGAGGCAGCGCCAGCTGCTCCTGCCTTCGCACTCGATGTTGCTGCGTTGGCCAGCCAGCGCTTGAAGGCCACTTCGGCGGCACGCTGATTTCCACAATTTTGTTTGCCACATCTTCAATACTCTTCTTGCAGGCTCTCCAGTCCTGACGGAAACACTTGGCTCTCTGCAGGGCACAAAGTGGCCCTGCAGAACCCCGGCACCGGGACTTGCCAGCTGCATGCCAGAAAATCGAGCTGAAGTCCTGGCTTGGGAGCACTTGGAAGCTTGCGAGGATGCCGGGCGTCGAAACGAAGGATTGTTAACAATGGATGTGTCAAGCTTACGTGCTCGTAGAAATGCCCAATTCGTTATTATAGCATGTTACACAGCCGACATGACAGGAAGCCAGCACTTGCAGGTGTTGCCTTACATAGTTCCTTCGGGATACTCGATTGAATGAGGTAGAGGGGCGTGAGAATCTCCTGGACCCAACCCGCGACCTTTTGATTGCAGCCGCTCCGAGCTTCGCGGTCTGCACATGTCCAGGCTGGTCTCGCTCAGATTTCCCACGCGCAGCTTAAACACTATAGTGCATGCCGAACCAGTGCGAACTCCGCACTGGTAGCAGAGCTTCGGCTTCGGCGTGGGGCAATGTACCGCACCAAGGTCAAGGGGGTTACGGGAAACATATTAAGCTATCCGGAAAGGGTCGGCGGGGAGGCGCTAAACAGGACTACTAGACACCGTCTGAGCTTCCTCATCGCAAAACTGGCTCGGAGTGCCTGTCCACATACCGTTTCGACGGGCAAGCGATGCGGTTGTTTCGGAGTTCCGGGCCCGTGCGCTAATCCTCCTCTACGCACTCGCTGTCAGGAAACATGAGCTGTCAGGAAACATGACTGTCCAACGCGTAGAACTGTGCCGCTTGCACGAGAAGCCTTCGTCGTTGATTCGTCACACTCGACGCATTTTGCCCGGTCGCCTCGAAGCAGCTCATGTGCTACTTCGGCTGGTGCACATGATGGCTATACCGGCTATACCCTTCAGTCTTTGATGCTCGAGCCCGCTGCAGTGATCCAGAGCAGCTGGAATTAAGAGATGTAGTGAAGTGAAAGCAACACGTGTGGAACATTTTTCCATGTGGCGGTCTTCAGCCAAACTGAGCGCTCTTTCGACAAGCGGATGGAATGTGAGTGACAAACTTGCCGTCGCGTCAGATTCATGTTGGTTGTTGTGAGTCGTTTCACAGCTGACGAAAGTTTTCTTGATCTTCGTCCCGGGGTACAACTGGAGATGTGTCGTCCTGCATAAAATGGACCAGGGCACTTCGTCATCTAAAATAGGATTTGGTGTGACGGTTTGGTCGACAAAGCACGGAGTTAAAGGGAGCCAAACATATTGCCATGGGTTCCAGCGCAAGCCGTGTGGTCGGACCTCCCCAAACGCCCCCGGCTGGCCATTGCTTTACAGCCGCGGATTCGCCGCGATTGCGCTTCCGCGGACGGCATCTGCAAACTGAAGGCATACGGCGGCATACGTAGCAAGTAGGAGCTGTGTTTCCACAGCGTATAGATACAGTGAGGGGAGCTTCTCACTAGAAACCTTGCCTTCTGTTTTCGACTCTCTCTCTCTCTCTTTTTTTTTTTTTCTCTCT
>CAJNDV010035998.1:0-16595 GCA_905221635.1 Symbiodinium sp. CCMP2456
AGAATAATAATATTACTAATAATAGTAATAACAATAATAATAATAAGAATCATAAACATAATAATTCATATATATATATACCTGCTACCTGCCTCGCCCAATTATTATTGGTCGTTCCTAAATAACCAGGTTTTCCGGGTGCGTATGTAAACCGCTAGAGAAATACGGGCGTGCTGGTTTTACTGGTTTTGGGTGGTTTTGAAGGATTTGGTTGAAGATTCGTCTGGGATGTTGATCTGTTGTTGGGATGGGTTGAAAAGTAGTCGGGCTGACGATTTAGGGCTTCAGGGTTCATAATTGGGATTGAAGAGGCTTCTGAAGGCTCGAACATGTAAAAAGAGTCCCACTGGACAACTTAAGCCCCACACCCTAAGCCCTCCGAAAACCCCGAAGGCCTAGAACCCCGAAAACCTAAAACCCCTAAAACCCCAGCCAAAAGCCCCGAAGGCCCAGAACTCCGAAAACCTAAAACCCCGAAACCCTCAAGCCTCCCAAAGCTGAAAAGCCATTTCGGCATGCGGCTGCTGGGCTCCGGCGAACGAGAGGCATCCACAGGGTTTGAGGATCTAAGCTTTCGGGGCCTTACTATTGGTTAATTTGGGAGCTTAGGCTTAGGA
The DNA here is from genome assembly GCA_905221635.1 of Symbiodinium sp. CCMP2456. Taxonomy (NCBI): domain Eukaryota; class Dinophyceae; order Suessiales; family Symbiodiniaceae; genus Symbiodinium; species Symbiodinium sp. CCMP2456. The sequence goes on from CAJNDV010035998.1 coordinate 618, forward strand.
TTAAGCGATCCTCCTACCCCGCACGGAGCTGGCCACGTGTGGCCACCAGATAACGTCCAATCGTTCGTTCGCTGTGCAAGCGAGGGCTGATTCTGCGGGATAACCGGGATACCCTGCCCACGAAGTCCTCGTCGGCGAAGTTCGAATCCGCCAATGGATTCTGCAAAGCAGACAAGTTGTTTTGAACACCGTCATGAAGCCGAAGACAAATATGATGCCAAAAATGAAGTTTCGGCGTTAAGTTGTATCTGCAAAGGTTGCGATCTGCACAGATTCGGGCACATTTTCCATAGGCCTGCAAGAAAAATAATCCTGCTTCAGCGGCGGTAGCCGCCTCATCCTTTGTAAGCCATAGACCAGCCTTGAGCACCGTTCGCATGAAAACACCCATGGCGTGTGATGCTCCATACATGAGCCTGAGAAGCTGATCCTCCTGTAGCAGCCTCTGCTGTTGATCCAAAAGCCATATGACAAATTCAAACATCACAGGAGTGTCCAAGGCCTTGGCCCAGTGCCCCGTGGGAAACGAATGCTCGTTCTTGTAACCCAGCATGTCCCTGCTCAGCCTTTTGAAGTGGAGCTGGCGACGGCTCTGTGTCAGGAACAGTTTCAAGTCGGACGTCTGCCTCTCCAGGGCCACGGGTATGGAATCTGCATTGTACAAGTCCAAAAGGAGTACAAGAGAGCTGCCACACCAATCTCGTCCAAAGCCTAAATGCAGCAAATGCATGACGTCAAGTCGATAGAAAGAGGGAGCATTTGCCCGGATGTGCGGAATATATTCCAGAAACGGAGGGATCCTTGGCCACGGGGGTGGGTTGTTGCGGCCCATCGTCGGCATCCATCCAGGTGTTGACCCAAAATCTTCGAAAGCGTAGTCGTCCGTGCCTGCGAGGCATAAGTGGCAGCACCCGGATAACTTTTTGCTTTGCGGCCTTTTTGGCGCCTTCCTGATATTCAGGAAGGTCCGTTCCAAAAAGCCGGCTTTTTGTAGAAACGGGAGATCGCCCTTGACCCCCAGCGGGAGGAAGCGGAACCGTTTGCCACCATGCAAAACCAGTCCTTGGTTGTAGAGATTGCTCAAGTTTTGCATAAGGCCATCCAAAAAGTTCATAAAGCAATCTTCGTCATCCTTGTAGTTTGCCTTCTGTAAGACACTATACAGAAAGCGAGTCGTGAAAGAGTGCTTCTGCAAATTCACACCTGCCACACCTGGTCGATGCACAGGGTGTGAAGCACGAGTGCCCCATCCAAGCACCGGCTGCCATTGCACCACCATAAGCTCTTCTTTTTTATATGTTCGACCGCCGTCGCCGTGCACCAGCAGGGGCACGGTGGTCTCGGGATCAAAATGATCGTGCATCCAAATTTCGTGCTCCGGTTCCCAAATCTTGTATTGCCTCCAAAACTCCCGTAGCCTCGGACCACCTGAGCTGTCCATGCCGGCTAGATACCCTTTCCCCTGATGTATTTTATAATTCTATAGTTGTAATGGTTTCCAGGATTGTGGTTTAGGACCTAAAGCTTTCAACAAAGTTGGTTTTGCCTTCAAAGTAAGGGTCAAAGCTTTGCGTTGGATGATGGGATACTTTGCTACAGACGGGTCTTTTTGAAGCACAGCCTACGGGATTGGGTTTGAAGAACTTAAGCCCTCTACATAGGCCCTCCAACCCCATCAAGACCCGGGACTTAGCAGGATGTTTCCAAGGTATTAATTAATTGCTGACAAAGGCTCTGCTGTCAACAGGCCCCCCAAGGAGCTTGTGCAGATATCCCTTATCCGAAAGAATACGAATGTAATCTTCAGGCATCAAGACAGGAACTGTGCAATTCGGTGCACACGTGATGTTGGTGCGAGGAACATCCAGTGTTAGATCGTACTTCCTCAGAATTCGTTGGAGGGCTTTCTCGGCATCCCCAGTCGGACATGCAGCCATCTCTTGCAAAGCCTTGCAATCATCCTCCCGAGCGAAGGTCTTCGCGACGGAGACGACGTGCTTGGCAGTGGCCTCGGCGAGGATAGAATGGGATGAGGTTTCGGATTCGTTATGATGGTGCTTGCAGTGGCTTCGAAATGCAGCACTTCTTTTCAGCAGCAACTTGATGAAGGCTCCCCGACTTCATGGAACTGACAAAGGAATCTTTACACGACCCAGCGTGGACGATCGGCCCGAGCTGAAACACAGTAGCAGAAATAAGGGGGATCGAACTTGGGTTGGAACTGGTTGTCCCTCATCCCTTCCCCTCCCCGAAGTATGTTGCGGCACTGCTTTTCATGGCAGTGCTGAGAAATCAAAGCGGCTTCAAGCATTTCGATTGCTCCGAGCTCATCACTCTGCTGCATGACAACCATGCGATCCCAACCTTTCTCTTTGTACAGCTGGAATCGCCCAGAACATTCGTGCGTAATGCCAATCTTGAAGATGACCAGCTCAAGCCCCCCACTTTGCATTCGGAGCTTCTTTATCACAGACACACAATGCTGAAGCACTTTTCCAGCAAGCAGCCTACAGGTCGGTAGCATGTAGGAGATACAACCATCCTCCAGCAGCTCTGGCCCCTGCGTTTTGCTGTTTCTTGCATCCATGACAAGCTCTCGAGGGCTGCGGCTTCGATCCTCCTTTTCATCATCGTCACTGCCCCAGGGAAACAACTCTGGGTTGTTTCGCATGAAGTTCACATAACTGTTTGCAGCATGCTTCACCATGGCTGCGAGTTCGGGATTGGATTGGCATCGCTTCAGCGACCTACATCTAGATAGTCGTCTAGGTTCTTGGGGCTTTGGGAGTGTTGCTTTTGAGGCACAGGCGTAGACAGGGTATTGGGTAAGGGTTTTGGAAAGCTTCGGGTTTGGGGCTTTGTGCTTCAGGTTAGAGCCTTTGGAAGATTTCATTTGGCTCCGTCGGGACATTCCTATTGGAGCCTCAGACTCTACATGAACCTAGTTTCGGCAAGCTTGGGGTTTGCGGGGTTTTGTTGGGGACTTTCGGCAAGCTTTGCGGGGCTTCTTTCGGGGCTGTGTTTTAGCACTGTCCATAGAACTTTGGGCCTAGTGCTCCAGGAAGGATTGCGGGAAGTTTGGAGTTACGAACCAAGCTTGGGCTGAAAGATCTCCTTAGTTAGTTTTGTTGCACGAAGTTGGTTATGGAGGGACTTGGGTGTTCGGGACTTTAGGAGTTGATCTATAGTTCTCTTTAAAGGATTACACCCTCGGACTCATTGGGTTTTGAAATCATGAATGCAACTGCCGCCTCGAACCTGCGAGGCCCAGAATTTCAATCCCCAAACAAAACCGTAAACCCTAATACCCCAAGGTACAAGAAGAAGTAAAACCCGAAGCCAGAATGTAGGGGCCCAGCTCCAGTGCCCAAAGTCGTAGCCAGCATGCGTGCACCATCGGTCGCGGGCTCATCGTCGCTATCCGAACCTGGCATGGCTTTAGGCTGTTTTGGGTACTTGGGCTTCACTTGGCTTCGGCGTGCAGGAGCATTTTTCCTAAGAGCAGCGGAACGGCACAGAGTTGTAACTTCGAGTAGCTCCGGGCCAGGCAAAGACGGACTGTTCATGACATTAAAATCGTTACGTAGGCAGTTGGTGGTTGCCGGCCCATCACCACAAACAACTCGTGGTAGCTGAGCACGTTTCTCGCACTCATCTAGAAAGCATCCAAGAGTATTTAGAATTTTAGGGGGTCGGGTTTAGGCAAGATTAGGAGAGCCCCTACAATATAGGTTGAAGTCAGTGAATCCTACAGCATTTCAGAGCCCCTCTTGGAAGGGTACGGAAAATCCTTACTGTGGGGCCTTCTTCCTCCTACGTTTCGGTGCATCCTCAGTCTGGTTGTCCTTGTCCTTCTTCTTGGGGTTGTCACCCCCAGAAGGCGAAGCCGCCCTTTTGGTTGGCTTCTTCTTAAGCTTCCTCAGGGAAGCTGCAACGAACTATGCATATCGATAGCAAACGACTGAATCAATGTCAAGGGTCTTGTTCTTGACCTCGCAGGAGATGGCCAGGGTCATCCTCGGTTCCAGGCCAGCCAAGTTTATTGAACAAAGCAGGGCTTTATCATGCAGTATGCTTCGGGAAGAATGTGCAAACCCACTTGCATTTCAGAGTCTGCTTCCTCACAGACTCGAAGAGCTTCTCCAGTTTCTCCTTTTGCCTGAGCAGGACAAAGTCGCATAGGATGGTTTGGGTTCGGGGCTTTAGGTTTCTGGGTTCGGGTTGGGTCCGTAAGGATTGGGATAGCTGTGTATTATGGCCTTGGGTGCGGGGCTTAAGACTCAGGGGACCTATCTATTATGGGTTTGGGTTCGGGGCTTAAGACTCAAGGGACCTTTGTTGTACAGAGTCCTCCTAGAACGACCACTATTTGGGGCACGACCTAATCTTTAAGTCAAAGTGCGAATCGGACAGGGTCGGGGTAATCTTTGCATCGGCTTGGAACGAGGCGAGCTCATCATAGTGGGTACCCAGAGAAGTCACAATCTCCTTCATCCGGGGGTACTCCCTTGGATGTTGAAGAGTTTGCTGCGGCTGACAACGAGACTGTAAACTCTATGCATCCGAGAAACAATTTCACTGCAGCGTCATGCAGGTCCAATTTGTCCATGAACTTTGTGAGTTTGTCGCGGGCTGCAACAGACTCCTTCATGTACTGCTCGATGTTGTCGGCCACCTGAGTTGATGCTGCTGCTCGATCGCTTGCTACTAGATGACACACGAACAAACTCTCACAGTAAGCCCTATGCAACAAGTGGCATTCTTATTCGGGGCATCCAGAGGGGCAGCTCCGGTACCCCGTTGGCCCCATGCCGAGTGCAGGTTCCCCTCCATGCCGGCGATGTCCAAGGAGTCCGTGGTGCCGGCGGCACTCGTGGATTCTTTGAGGCCCTCTTTCTCATATGTGCCCTGCTTGCCAGCCGTCCTGTGGTCCACCCAGAACTCTTCAAGCTCGTCATCGTATTTGTTCTTCCTGCACAGGGGAAGAGAATGTCGCTTTGCAAGGAGGCTAGAATGTGGGTTTAGGGGCTTGGGATTATTAAGGAGATCCGGCCTGATGTTCACCTCCGGGTTGTTGGTTCGGCACCATTGGATGACTTTGTCAGCATACTTCCTCAGTTAGCGAGAAGACAAGACCCTAGGTGCATCCGTAGAGGGGGCTGCTGCGAAGATTCGGGGAGAACCCGAGGCCTCCATCCGGGACCTTCTTGATCATATCTTCTCGCGTGTAGAAACCGCCGTTGGTGGCTTGCTCCCTGAAGTTGAAGCTGTCCTTGTACTGCTCAACGTTCCGAAGGAACTCGTCCTGCACCAGATAGGATCAGTATTTGTTCTAGATTCTAGAGTGAGTACGATCTCAAGAACAGCATCGTCATTGTCCTTCCGGCCATCGCAGTCGGCCATGATCTTCACCAAGCCATCACGAGCCGAGCCAGCTTGGGCCCAGATCTTGTGGAGGTCCTCCGACACCTGAAGCTTCCCTGTACTCGTGCGACAGCACATCCGGTTCACCTTGCTCCTCATCCTGTTCATGTAGAGCTTCTCGTCCTCCTCGGTGGCGAACTTGTCCCCAGCATGCTGCACGGCAGGTTCCGGATCCTCAGCACTTTGCTGCTTGGCAGAGGAGGCCGGGCTTGCAGACGGCGTCGGAGTGGCCGGAAAGTCCTAGCCCACAGGGATAGATTTTGCAGTCCAGCAGACTCAGACAGAACGAAGTACTGAAAACCAACCCCTCTTTGGAAAGGTCCGTGGGTCGCTCGGCCGAGGAAGGAGGCGATCGGTGCAGCTGCCGAGCGGGGGTCACGACTTCACAAGAAGGGCCGGGTTTGCTAGCCGTAGCCGTAGACCGAAGCTTGCGTATCATCTGCTCCTGGGCCTGCACCAACTGCACCAGCATCGCCTTAGAGTCATCAGCCTGAGCTTCGGAATAAGGGATTTCGGGAGGGTATTAGGGTTTGGGGGTTTAAGGTTTAGGGTTCAGAGGTCAGGGTTTATGGGTTTCAGTGCAGGGACTAGCGGTTTAGGGTTAGTTATAAAGGGGTCTAGTGTGGCTTCAGTGCCTAGGGTTTGGGGCTTTCCTGGGCCCAGCAGAAAACTATGTGCACAGGGTGCACTTCGGGGTTGGAATTGGCTTTGGGGGCTTAAGTGGGTATTAGCAGAGCAGACTAATTTCGGGGTGTTCCTTTAGGCTGTTTTGCAAAGCTTCGGGTTTGGGGCTTAAGTGGGTATTAGCAGAGCAGACTAATTTAGGGGTGTTCCTTTGGGCTGTTTTGGAATTTGGTTTTGGGGCTTAAGTGGGTATTGGATTTGTAGACTAATTCAGGGGTGTTCCTTTGGGCTGGACACTTGCTGTGGCTCCGGTGCAGCTTGCTGAGCCTTAGGAGTCGAAGCTTGCGTCTGCAGCCACTCCTCCGGGACATGCTTTCCTACATGAACAAGAGAGCACATTAAGTACTACGGACACACACTGGAATTAGGATACATCACATGCTGTGTCCATATAATGCAGTCTAAGAAGCATTTCCCTCATGTGCAGACACACACACACACTATGTGAAAAAAAAACACTGATCCCTACCTTGCCTTCAGGGCAGCATCGCTATCATCATCCGAAACAAGCGTGTATACATCCGTCTCGGCCTGCAAGCCATCCTCGACTTCAGCTGCATCCTAAGTTCATGAGATCCACAAACCTGAAGACAAACCCTGAAGAAGACAGCCAGGTGTCTTGGACGACAGATGATGCCTCACCGGTCGGTCGCCCAGCCACCAAGAGCTGGGAGTCGGTTGCTGGCAGGGTCGGTGCAGGGGAACCAGGAAAACCAGGCAGCAGGTTGTCGACCGACAGCTCCAGTTGTAGGTCCTCGCGGAAGATTTGTTCGAGAGCTAGAACCCATATGTAGATCATGCCGGGTATGTGCCTGTGGCAAAATCTAGGAACTCTAGAACCCCGCAAATCCTGGATCATTTCCTGTAAGGCTTCGGGGTCGTCGGGCAGCTCATTCTTCACACGGCAGAGGCCAGCGAGCATGCTTGCCGATCTCTTCATGAGCGGCCACCCCAAAACCAAAGCCTGCCTAAACCCTTTGTTTCGGCCCCACTGCTGCAAAGCCAGACCCGGAGACTCTTTGGTGGTACTTCGGAAGAAGTGATAATTTCAGATTCGGGGGTGGTTTTCTGATACGGAAAAATATGGTTAAATACGCTTTTATACGGGCGTTATACGGAATAAATACGGTCGCCGATTTTGCTGGGACTTATGGGGTTTTAAGGATATACGGTCGCTAAGCTGAGGAATACGGGTGTGTTGCCTAAAAATACGGGCGTGGAGTTCAGATATACGTGTGCCGATGGTTCTAAATACGGGCGTGTCTCTCATATATACGTGTGTGTGTCTGGGAAATACGGGCGTGGGCCCCCGAATCTGCTAAAACCCCCTAAAAAAGCTGAAAAAAGCTTATAAGTTCCTACGTAAACTCTGTAAACTCTACACAAAACACCCAAACACCTCCAAAAACCTTCTCGGTCTGAGTCACGGTCTCTGTAAACTCTACACAAAACACCCGAACACCTCCAAAAGCCTTCTGGGTTTCAGTCACGGTCTCTCTTTCTGTTCGCATGACACACTGCCTGGGCACTTTCTCGCTCTCCCTGCTCGCTCTCTCTCTCTCTCTCTGGTGCCTCCTGGCTGCTGTTGGTTGGTTTTCTGGGCTGCTGACTGTTGCTGGCTGCTGGCTGCTGTTTGCGGGTGAGCGGTTGCTGGCTGATGGTGGCCGGTGGTTGGTGGCTGGTGGCTGGTGGTTGGAAAGCTGCTTCTGGCTGGTGGTTTTGGCTGCTGTTTCGGGGTTTCGGCTGCTGTTTTGGCTGCTCGCTGCTGCTGCTGAGCTGGTTTTGGGTTTGGGGTTTTGACCCGTTGGACACTCCCTGCAAGAAAGACAGAAGCGGGGCCAGCTTTTTCTTCCAATCCCGGAGACTTCGCCTTGAAATCTCATCATAGTCTCAGAGAAGCACATACTTCTATCGGCCACGGCGATTGCTGCGACGAGTGTTGCGACGTCTCTCGTTGCAACTTGAGCAGCTGTGGTGAGTGTGCTCCAGCTGGCCTCGTGAGCAGAAGTACTCCCGACAATTCCAGCATCGATGCGGGCAACCGTCCTGCACCCTTTCTTGATCGGGCGGGCCGGGCGGCGGCGGCGGCGTCTGATCCCAATCCTCCATGATAATGATGCTGGGGTTGCTGCTTGCAGAATTGTCACCACGAGGCGAAGCTGTCCTGGCACTTGGCCGCCCCTCCTCTTCTCTAATCATCACCAAAGCCCTCAGCATCATGTGGCGGAGCTCCGGAGACAAGAGTCTCAAGATCACCAAGAGCTCCTCGAGCTGCATACTTCGTCTGCTTTGGGGTTTTTCTAGGACCCTAGGAATCTGCCCTGGCCGAGCCAAAACTGCAGGTTGCAGGCTCCCTTACATACAGAGTTCCTGCGAAACTGCTAAGAGTAAGTCCGAAATAGGCTTTAGGGTTGAGGGTCTGGGGTTTAGGGTTTAGGGGGTTCAGTAGATCGTACAGAGATATTCAGCAGGGCACCATGAGAGTGGGAGTTCCTCGAACCTCACAAATTAGCACTTGTATTCACAAGCAAGAAATAAACCTCGCATTCGGGCCCGACATGAAGCCTCCTTGAACCCCACGAGAAGAACCCTGAAACTAGGACACACTGTGTATCAATATGCCACCACCCTTGAACTCCACAACATCAACCTGAAGCCAGTGATAAGGTCTCTAAAGCCTATATATAACCTTAGGGCGGAACACAGAAGCCCCAAGGAAACAAACAACCCCACACACCGTCCTTCAGCCCTGAAAGCCCTTATAAAAGACCGAACCCTAATGCAGGCGAGTGGATCTTGAATCCTCACGAGAAGAAAGGCCACCGATTCTATTATGTTGTATTGAGTTGCCGGGGGTCCCGAAAGTCTCAACCCCCAAACCATAAGCCCGGTAGATATAGCTATATATGCAAAAATCCGGGGGTCCCCAAACCCTAGACCTCTGAACCATAACTGCGATGCTAGAACCCCTGCCCTAAACCCTAACAAACCCTAATCCCTGAACCCTAACAAACTAGAACCCCTGCCCTAAACCCTAGCAAACCCTAAACCCTGAACCCTAACAAACCCTAAACCCCAACAAACCCTGAACCCTACCTATGTGTAGACTAAATCTCGCTAAAAGAGTAATACCCTACGGAATTATTGCCTATGGGCCTTGGAAGACTCCTCTGGGTGCCAAATAACATATGGAGTAGGAGGCTTGGAATTGCTCACTTCGGATGACACAGGACTTCCTTGAGGAGGTTTCGCTGCTGGGTTTAGAAGTCAATATATAACATAAGTAGGGACATCCATATGACATCTGGTTTCTTGATGCAATCTTTACGGGTCTTCACGAAGAAAGTGAGGTTTTTTCGGAAATCTACATAAGAGTTCCTTACGGGCTCATGCGTACTGTGGGGCCTACTCGAGATCTCGGGAACTTAGGGATCTTCTATAGACAACCTGACACCCTTCTTCCCCGACCCGATAGAGTCCTACTTGTAGGGTCTCTAAGTAGTATGAAGGAACCATAGATCTTGGAAACCCATAAAGAACAAATCTTATTAGTAGACTTTTCCTTGTAGCGATGTAGCGAAGCCCAGGGTTCCAATCCATGACCCACAGAACTCTTCTCCTTGAACTTCAGCATCTTGAACGAACCAATGCCCAGCGATCCCTGCTGCAGAACACCAAAGCCATGGAGGTTTCGGAGTTTCCTTGGCCACAGCAGAACCCCCCCCCTCCTATCTAGTCAGCCACAAACACTCTGCACACAACACACACCCATAGATTCGAGGATCCCGTAGCCACTCATCCCTGGCCAAAGCATGTTGTCCAAAGCCACAGCCTCGTATCCGGCAGCCCGGGCCTTCTGGTTGTGCACAGGAGTCCCAGCCAAGAGCTCGATGAAAGCCAGGTCCTGACCGAGGGTTTTAGACTTAGGGTGTAGAGTTTGGGGAACAGTTTCGGGTGTAGGGTTCAGTAGTGGTCCCGGGCAGAGAAGCTTAGGGCATAGGGCATAGGCGGAATAGAGCTTGGGCACAAGGCCAGAGAGAAAGCTTTGGAGTTCAGGGTTTGGCGTGTTTAGGGTCACGGAGAAGAGCTTTGTGTCGAAGGTTTGGGGTGGCTAGGGTTAGGAAGAAGAGCTTAGGGGTTGAAGAAACTTAGGGAATTGCGGGATTTCGGGTGGCTAGGTCAAATTTAAGGCTATAGTGGTTTGGGGTGGCGAGGATAAGCGAGAAGAATTCAGGGTTCAGGGTTTATGGTGTACCGACCAGGATTGAGGGTGTAGGTGCTCGGGGTGGCCAGACCCCGAAACGAAAGTCCGGAATTTGGGAGTTTGGTTCGCGTGAGACGAAAATTCGGGGTTTAGGCTTGGCTTGTATCTCCTTGCCAAAGTAGATGTCTCTGTTCCAGAGCAGCAGCAGGACACACAGCAGGAAAACCTCAGCTTTTGAAGTGAACCACACAAGAAGATATCCCCAAAGCATTTCTCCAAATTTCAAATCACCCTGTCATGAAACCCTGACGAAAAGCTTTCGGCACTCCCAGGTGGAGCAGCTTCGACACGAGAGCTTCAGTGCTTGGAGGCATGGCCATTGAATGCGGGCCTGAGCTACCTACCTGCAGTATTTTTGTAGTCCATGCAAGTATAAGCTCTGCCATGACACTGCTATGTGTATACATGTTCAGTGGGACATGCAAAGGAGCTGCACACACTCGGAATCATCGAAAGTTCTGGCATTGAGGAATCAAGCACAACCCGACAATCCTAAACATGCCACAGCACTGGCTCTCTGGCAGGTGAACAACACATGGCGTGGCAGACCTGATGCTGGGGGCTTCAGAAGCCCTGCCCTTGCCAGGCCTCGTTTGCCCATCTGCTGTAGATGTACCTGCAACAAAGAAGCTCTCAGCTTCACAATCAAAGACTTCTGATTGGCTGCATGTACAAAGGCACTCTGGCAGACTCAATTTTCACACGAGTGACTTCTAATGGCTTCAGCATGATCAGCACACTGTAAAGCCCAATCATCGTGATTGGCTGGAGGCCGAAGCATCTAGCGTGCATGAGCACACCCATGCAGTTCCCCAAATGAACTCAGAAGTTCCCGAAAGCCTTAATATAGTTAGGTTAGGCCGAGGAAAGAATCCCCAGGTGTTTCACCAAACAGCCCATGCTATGTAGAAAGACAACTTGTCATGAAAGGGCTCAGGAAGCTTCTGTATGGATGCACCCAGACACAGTGCCGAGCTCTCCCAGCAGCTAACTAAGTCATCACATTTCCCGTCACTAGGACGAAGGCAAAAGCTGTGCTCGGATAGCCGGTGGCCGAAACTTTGTGAGCACTGCACCTGCAAGGTCAGCAGCACATCCCAGTGCACAAGCGACCCAACTAGCCTAAAGCGAAAACTAATAACTTAACCCAAGGACCCGAAATCGATAAGTTTAAGTAACATATCTTATCCCCATAAGAACCTCACTCCAGATCGGCAGCAGTAGGGCGAAGCACCACAAACTCCTGGGCTATCATCTCCATGAACTCGGGGAAGCCGGGATCGGTAGGGGCAATTCCGCTGTCAACCCAGCGAAGTCTGGCATACTTCCAGTAGATCGCCTGGCCAAGCCAGCCCAGTCATGAAAACTAAGTCACATGTTAACACATCACATGCCCAGACATGAAAACTAAGTCACATGTTAACACATCACATGCCCAGACATGAAAACTAAATCACATGTTACATGTTAACAGATCACATGCTTTCCTGCGTGATTCCTGCCTCGGCTTCGGTGCGGGTGCGGTTCTCCAGGCTGAACGAAATCTCCTGAATAAAAGTCTTTGCAATGCCCATCCACACCTTCTCGGAATCGCTTCCCTTGATGGGGGGCCTGGAACGACGGGCAAAGGTGTGCGGATAGCTGAAGGTGTCGGTCTCATCCACAGCATGAATGGAAGCATGATCGCCAGGACGGGCCCTGCCCACAGGCTTGGATCTGGAGGCTGGCTCCGGAGCCTTTGCAACCTTGGTGACATCACGACTGCGTTTGCCCTTGGGCTTCCAGGTCCCCTTCTCCCACTGAGCCCACTCCTCATCGTTCCACTCAGCTTCGGCCTCCCACTGAGCCCACTCCTCATCGTCCCATTCAGCTTCGGCCTCCCACTCAGCCGAATCGGGATCAGCAGCCGGGGCCTTCGGAGCAGTCTTCTTTGACTGCTTCGTGTCCTTCTTTGTGGCCTTGGAACCCCGGCCACGGCCACGTCCACGGCCTCGACCAGGCTTTCCATCAGCGGCATCCTCGGAAGCGGCCTTGATGCGAAGCTGAGCATCTCGTGTCAGAACCTGCCGGGATCTATTAGGGGGAAGGAATGGGTAACAATGGCAACAATCCCTAGCCCTACATCTTTATCAAAACACCAGACCTGCTTCTCCGGGGTCAAATCGTTCTTGTACACCAAGTCAAACTGCTTCGGCTTCGGGGTGGGCTCCGGTGATGTCAAAGGCTCCACGGGCTCAACTGCCGAGGCTGCTGCGGGGGGCAACTCATCCAAACCTTCTTCTTTCACAAGAGATTTCTCGGGGGTATCCAGGTCTATCACAGTGGAGGCTCGGGCCAAGGGCAAGGGCGAACTCGGAAGTCCATCCCACGGCTGTGTCTCCACTGCATCCATGGAACCACTGGGGACCTTGTTGTCCATGACAAGCTTGCCAGAACCTGAGAATCAAGCAAAACATGATAAAGGCTTTGTTCGTATTGTTTGATAGTGAAGCTAAGGTTCTGTCGGCGCTTCCGCCTTTCATAGCATTTGCCCTCTTCCTCAGAATGAATCCCCACTCGAGGTTTTGGGTGCATGCTCTACCCAGAAGCAAAATTCACAAATGCTGCAAAGGCTCAACTCAGACAACTTCCTAGCACTCGCAGCCAACAAAGCCTTCAATTGCAGCTGCCTTGCTTTTGCTCTGGCCGCCTCCGTGTCACCCCCGGCGTCTGCTGACCTTAGTGGGGCCACTGTCGTCTCACCCGAGTCCCTTGAGCTGGAGGCCACTGTCGTCGTCTCACCCGAGTCCCTTGAGTTGGAGGCCACTGTCGTCTCACACGAGTCCCCTTTGGTGGAGGCCACTGTCGTCTCACCCGAGTCCTCTGTGGAGGCCACTGTCGTCACTGTCGTCTCACCCGAGTCCCCTGTGGTAGAGGCCACTGTCGTCTCACCCAAGTCCCCTGAAGAGGAGGCCACTGTTGTCTCACCCACGTCCCCTGAAGAGGAGGCCACTGTCGTCTCACCCAAATCGTCACCATCCACATAGGGTGTCAATGCTGGCAGCTCATCATCCTTTACAGACAATTCTTCCAGCAGCTCAAGCAGCGAGCGAGGCCCAATATCATCCACCGAATAATGCTCGTGAACCTCTGGGGCTGCCAAATCCCTGTCCGAACCGGAAGGCTCCGAAGCAGCAGAAGCAGTGGCAGCAGGGGCTGTGGCAGCTCCATCGCTGTCCTCCTGATCTTGCATGTAGGGGTCATTGAGGTCATCGCTCGAATCTGGTCGCACAAGGCTTGCCTTGTTGCCGCCAGCCTTATGTTGTTCAATGGAAACACACGGAACCAAAGCCAATTCCCGTCAATTACCGAAACCGAAATGCAAACAGAAATCATTGTCCTTAGCTGATTTAGCTTGGAAGCACGAACGAAGTTAGCCAGGGCCAAATCGTACATGCGGACCAGCTCAGCCGCACGAGGATCCTGCAGAAGCAAATCACTTTACACCAGCTTCTTTGCTTTGACACTGCTAACTATGAACAACCTTATAAAATCAGGCTCCTTCGGGATCTCAGGACCCCCAGGTCGTGACCATTTCCTCCGGGCCAAGTTCAAGCATCGCTTGATGCCCCAAGCCTCCTGATGGGCCATGTCTTCGGCTCCAGCCGGGTTTGGGTACCCGGCATTACCAAACAGCTCAAGAATCAAGGGGCTCAAAGTCTCCAAAGACGGGGTTGACACGACACCGCACTTCACCATGCACTCAAGGATGGGCTTTAGGATGTCGTAGTTGGCTGCTAAATTCTTGACATTGCCCAGCACTTGTGGAATCCCAGGCGTAGTCGAAAGCATCAACCTCTTTCCTTTCACCACTCTTCGGCGCACGGCAGCATTGTCCTCCCATGCCCCCGGCACTTTCGAAAAATTAACCATCCTCGTGGCTAAAAGCACAATGTGCACAGCAGCACAAAACAAAGCCCAAATGGCTATTGATGATCACTGTTTTCATGCCCCTCGAACATGTGCAATATGTAGTGTTTGCATGTATACATGTACATGTACCACACAACTTGCAGCAAGCGGGGGCGGGCACTTGCCGAGGTCAGCAAGTGCCGCCGATGAAGAGCTCGCTGGTCTCACCTCCCAAAATTCCCGAATTTAAGAAATGCCAGCTTCGAATCCTCCCACTTGCACTGGTATCCACAGCCAAAGCCCAAATAATCCCCAAGCCCCTAAACCCTAAACCCTAAACCCTAAACCCTAACCTAAACCCTAAACCCTACAGCCTAAACGGTTGTCCCGCCTCCATCACCGACGATCTCCAGAAGGCCAAAGAGCCATGTTCGAGAACACTCGGAGCTTGCTTTTTAAGGGCTTTCGGGTCTTTAAGTGGGTTAAGGGATTTCAGGATTAAGGGGTTTAAGTGTGCACGAAAAGTCTCCTAGGGTCCACGAAGAGTCTCTAAAAGTTTTTAGGGGGTTTAAGGGTCCACTATATTTTTGTGGGGTAGTTTCTACGGGGTTTATAAAAGGTCCAGTATGTTATTGTGTGGTAGTCTGGACTTGGAACACCGAAACGAAGGGACATGTTGAGCCATGCTGCTCGCATCTTCAGATTTATGGGATTCAGATTGCACTACATACTTCAGAGGCTATTCTCGATGCTTCCAAGGGCCTCTAAGTCCCAGGCCCCAAGGCCCAGCCCCAGCCCCTCAGGAAATACGGGTGCGAGTTGCCCCCAACCCAGAAAAATAGTGCGTTTGCAGAATAACCAGGTTTTAGGCCGCACAACCAATAATAATAGGGTTGGAACTGTACCAGGTATATATATAGATATACAAATATGATAATCGTAGTAACAACTATGACAATAATAGCAAGAAGAATAGTCCGAATACAAATACAAACAAAACTTACAAGATTCATCACAATAAAAAAATAATAATGATAATATTAATAAGAACAATAATAACAATAATACTAACAAGAATAATAACAATAATAATAACAATAATAATAAGAAGAGTAATAATTAGATTCGTAGTACTAATATTAGTCATAATAATAGTTATGAAGGATGAAAACAACAGCTGCAATAATTCGTAATACGTAGTAATAAGAATAGCACAACTTGGGAAATAAGCTCACAATGATGAAGCGTAGCTGACAGCGGTAAAAACTTGTCCGGCTTGCTTGCCGCAGCTTTCTGGTTGCTATCGTCTGTGGAGTCTCCTGCATCGAGCCCTTCGTACCTTGAAGGCCTTCTCCGACAACTCTGCTAGTATCGTCCTGTCAACAGCTCTTCCCTGGCCAGGCCATGGAGACCGTTTCCGCGCGCTGGCTGCGGAACCTTCACTTAAACCGTGCTGGGGACCCAGTCAGTTGTACATGGCAATGAGTTTCAACACGAAGCCTTGGCAGTCAGGCCGCAGAAGGGCGATTCAATCGCGTCTGGAAAGGCGGTCTCAAAAAGACACGCCGGATGGCCGCAATCGAGGCTCCGAGCTGCCTGGCCGGAGCCGTCCAGCAGTCGAAGCCGTATCAGGTGGTGAGCCGGTTTCCTCCGCAAAGCCGTGTCTACAAGTACGCGAAATGGATCCTTCAGCGGGGCGCTTAGCATGATATAGC
>CAJNDV010036000.1:13931-24088 GCA_905221635.1 Symbiodinium sp. CCMP2456
GCTGTTTATAAACAACCCCTCTGTTTATAAACAGCCCTCGTATTTATACACACGGCAAATGGAAACTTAGCTAAGCAATTCAACAAACCAACACACCATGACAAGAATCCTTGACAAGACGAGGAACCTCCAGCAATTCAACAAAGGATCCTTGCACACAACGTTAATTTCCGCAAGTAAGCACCACGGGCCCGATCTAAAGACATACGACGTACAAATTCTTTTTTCGCAAACGCAGGCCCTAGGATCGACCCTTCTGTTTGGGTTTCGGGTCGGGTTTTGGGTTTAGGGTCCCCTAAACCCCCTAAACTGTTGGGGTCTTCATCAGCGCCCACAGGAAGTCGGACGACTTGACCCTGGCCTTGGCTAAGAAGCATCACTGCTCCTGCCTTGACTTGGACAAGGCCGCAGGGTTTAGGGTTTAGGGTTTAGGGTTCCTCTACATTGGGGTTCCTGTTGGGGTCCTGTTTATAAGGGTGCCGTACCATATTTGGGGACTAGAAAGGGAAGGGTTTAGGGTTTTGGATCACTTTGTCCCAGGTGGCGGTAGTAACGTTTCTTATATGTTTTATGCGCCTTTATAGTAGTCTAGGAATCCTTCCGGCACGGCGCATCACTAGCCAGAATTGGGTTTGTGAGTATATCACAGCATACGTGTTCCCGGACCCCCGGAAGGATCCAAAAGTAGATCCCGCAAGAGGTTTCCTATAAAGTATCCCTTACTACTATAGGGTCCCAAACTAGGGTATCTTTTTTCTAGATCCTTCCGAGGGTCCGGGCTTTGAGACCACATGGGAGTTTTTTCAACAATTTTGCCAGACCTCAACACAGGCCCTTGCCTGTGACAAGGTGAAGCTGCAGTACGACAGCTATGATCTCGACAAGTCCGGTGCCTCGCGCCAACTCGGATAGCGCAGAGAGTCGCAAGGTTGACAGCGCAGGATCCAGGAATTAGGAAACCTTAAGCCTTCAACACTGAACACTGCCTCAAGCCCCGAAAACATTGAAATTCGAGGGGGGATCAGGGTGCCGGGGCAACTGTCAAGAAGCTTTACTGGATGTAGTTTAGGAACAGTTGTCTATTTTCGTTATGGCATAACCATGTGTTTTAAGATGATATCATTTACTTCGGGTCCAAGGGGGTTGGAGTTCACATTGCATGGCTTGCATCGAGCAGTCGTGGTGACTAGCGAAAAACGGCCCGAAACTCCACAAGCAACCACACCGCAATGGACCCCACTCAGTTGCTATGCTCTCAGAGGATCAAAAACTAAAACGCCAGCTACGGTACTACTATGCGGCTTGAAATATGCAGAAATTCAGATTCCCTCTCTGGGCTTGGTTGGCGCCATTTCCTGATCCGTTAGCGGCCATGATAGAGCTCAGGGTGGTTCGTACGAGTTTCTGTTTTCAGGCCTAGTAAAGACTAGTGCATGGCAAGGGTATTCGGTCTTAAGGGGGCTCTATTCTTAGATCATTAAGATAATCCTTCTCAAGGGTCTCTATTTGTGTGTTCCTGACGGAATTCTACGGGTTTTCTTTCGTATTCTCCTTATTGAGATTGCACAGTCGGAAAAAAGGGTATGTTCAAGTGCAACTTAGCTGTTCCGGGAGAACCTAGCTGAAGCAGACCTAGTCTCCAAGAGTTGTTAAGGTACGGTCATGAAACCAAGAAGATGCCATCACGTACTAGGTCTTAGTTCCCCAATACTCAACCTTAAAACTTGTTGGGTGCTCATAAAAAAGTAGTAACCTGACAGTTGAACCTTCTATTTCGCTGGCTTATTGGGAAGTAAGAAGTTTCTACGCTGGTTTGTGGCACAAGGCCTTAGCACTTAGAATCGGACTATTTCAGTCGTTCTAGGGATTTAGGGCTCAGGGGCTTTAAAATGGACGGTTACATAGCGAAGCTACGTAGCGACCGTAAGTGAAGTACGTCTCTATGTTAAACTATACAAGGACAACAGCATGCGGCACCTTCAGCGATCTCGAGCTCTCCCCCATGGCTGAAGCCGCTGAAGCCGGCGTGAGCATAGCGCTTGCAGCTTCGAACATGCACTTGTTGACTCAGTTCGGTTTGGCCTTGACGGTGCCGAGACAGCCTCTGCACAACCTGGGAGCGCACAACTTGCCCAACCCCGTTCCTTGCTTTGGCCAAAAAGCAGACAGTTCAGGTGGAAGGCCTGCTGTCACCGCGAGAACCCACGCCATGGGTGCAGACCTGCAGGTGTCTTTGAGCACCCACAAGCCCAAGAGTGCCAGGCAGCCTGCACTGGCTTGCGATAAGGCCTATCTTCTCACGGGCTTTGAGGTATAGATGCGTTACAACTGGTCGCTGCTACGTTGGAACCGCCTTGGAGATGGAACGCATGCAGGAGAGAGGCTGCGTTCCTTTGAGGCTTCCCGCGGACTGAAAGAGCGTTGTTAGTAGTACGTCAGACCCAGAACTACTGTCTTCTACTTCGAGCACGCCCGTTCTGTCTGACCGAGGTGTCATCGAGTACGGCGAGTTTGAGCTTATGATGCTGAAGCTGCTGCTCGGCCCTACTTGGAGGGTCGGGAGATCTAGTAAGTCGATTATAAGTACCATAACCCCAATTAGGATCCCACTTAGGGCACTGGTGACTCTACTAACGTCCATGTTCCTGAAAGCAAAGATTCGGAGAATCCCAGATCGGAACCCTAAAGCTCTGAACCCTTCGAGCCTAAAGCCTAAAACCTTACACGACCTTAGCAACCTTATAAAGCAGCCTTCTTAGTTCCCCAATGCCCAACCTTTAAGCTGTTGGGGTTCTTGTAATTTAAATAGTAGTATTATGAAAGTTTAGCCTCTTATTTCCCTGGCTTATATATAACTAGGGAAGGAAGGACTAAAGGATCTTCAAGATGGAATCCTCGCAGTACCAAGGCCTCAACCTCCTAACTTTTCAAGCCTGAAACCCTAAACCCTGAACCCCTGAACCCTACACCCCTGAACACTAAACCCTAAACCCCTAAACGCTAAACCCTAAACCCCTGAACCCTAAACTCTAGACCTTAATCAACCTCAAGCCCTAAACCCGGAACGGCAAGCCCTAAACCTAACTTTAAAGCCCCTTTGAGCTGAAGAGCGGCAAAGGACGGCCAAATACTACTTGGAGGATCATTGGACTTAGTAAGTAAGATATTAAATGCCCCCAATTGGAGATATAAGCAGTTAGAACTATGGTTACCTTATTTATACCCCTAGCTACCAAGTCCAATGATCCTCCAAGTAGGGTTGCTTTAAGGGTGTCTACAAGGGTTCCTTGAAAGGAGTTCT
Source organism: Symbiodinium sp. CCMP2456 (assembly GCA_905221635.1). Classification (NCBI taxonomy): domain Eukaryota; class Dinophyceae; order Suessiales; family Symbiodiniaceae; genus Symbiodinium; species Symbiodinium sp. CCMP2456. The sequence goes on from CAJNDV010036000.1 coordinate 17,233, forward strand.
GTGAGATTCTTGGTTACTTGTGTAATTTAATGTAGGGTCATCATTTGAGTCCGAAAAATCAGTGATGTTTGATATATTCGCATCGTCCTTGTTTAGTTATATTGTAATATTCGATTGAAAGCCGTAGGCGCACCCAGCGAATCCTTCAAGGAGGTAGTGCAGCAGACTTGCTCAACCGATTTGATACTCCACACCTACTTAAACAATCGGCGCCCCGGGCTTTACCTGTGATCTCGCAGCATCGCTCCCTGCTTGAATCCCAGCTAGATACTGATGGGTGGTTGTCAAAATTATGGTCCCTTTTTGGGTCCTTATTATAATACGGCACCTATTATCTAGGGTACCCCAAACAGGACCATAATTTTGACATCTACCCTGATGGATGTGAGGCTCCATGTCAACAACAAGTCCGACTTGCCGCAGCAGCTGGGCCTGGTATGTCCCTAAACCCTAGGGGTTTAGGGTTTAGGGCTTTTTAGGGTTTAGGGTTTTTAGGGTTTAGGGCTTTTAGGGTTTTGAGGGTTTAGGGTTTATAGGGTTTAGGGCTTTTAGGGTTTAGGGTTTATAGGGTTTAGGGTTTAGGGGTAAACCCTCAACCCCGTCTCCAGCGGCTCAGAGTAACTAGACCTTGGACTGCTCGGGGGTTACTCTTTAGGGTTTAGGGTTTAGGGTTTAGGGTTTAGGGTTTAGGGTTTAGGGTTTAGGGTTTAGGGTTTAGGGTGTCGCAGAAGAGCTCTAGGAAACTAGACAAGTCAGTATGTGGCCAGTCCTCTAAATTAGGGTCCCTTTTGGTCCCCAAGATAGTAATAGTACGGCATCCTTAGAAAATGGACCCCCGAAAGGGTCCTAATTTACAGAACTACTCATATGTCCTGGGCGTTTTTAAACCCCAAACCATACCGAAGGACTATGCAGGCATGACAGTTAAGATTGGGTTTAGGGCCAGTTTAGGGTTTACTTGAAACCGAAAAGACGTACCTTTTTCAGGGACTAGACTAGATATGTAGAAACCATGAAGAGGAACGCTAAAAAAACTGTAGGTTTCTGGGTACTTGTTGGCTACATTTTTCAATTTTTGTGTTATAAGGCAACCTAATAAGGATCAAAAATGATCATGTTTCATATCGGGTCTTAGGGTTTAGGGTTCAATGGCTTCGATTTTGTGGGATTTGTTTTCAACGCGTTTATAAGGGTATACTAGGCCCCGGAAAAAGCTAGACTTGGTTGAGGATTAGGTAGCCTGTAACCTTTTCTGGTACTACCTTAAGAACCCAAAACCTACTTTTTTGGTAGGGTCCCTGTAAATCCCATATTAGGGTTTATAATAAGAACCCACACAAAAGTGGGTTTGGGGTTCTTAAGGTAGAACCCCAAAGCATCGAATTTTGGGATCTTGCTCCTCGTTTGGGTTTGGTACCGCCCCAGGTCTATAACAGTGGAGCAAGGTTTCCAAATACAGCTGTAGCCCGCAATATGACCCCTACAGAGCCCAAGGCCTAAACCCTAAACTTTAAGCCCATTTAGGGTTCAGTGGTAGGGGCATCAGTGCCTTCCATCCTGCAGAATGGGAGGAGGAACGTTGGTAGCCCTCCCGGCAGTGGGAGAAGTGGCAACAGCACCGCAAAGGCTTGCTCCCTCGAGTATGTTTCTTTGCCGTCAGGGGTTTAGGATTTTATACACGAGCCAAAGGACTCTTAACCCAAAGCCATAAAACCCTAAACCCTAATCCCTGGCAGGAATAGGATTTGTGGCGCTTGAGTGCATGATTCAACTCAACTCCGCCTGAGAAAGGTGGTTTGCTGTAGGTCTCAGTTGGGTAGTTCTCCAAATCAGGGTCCCTGTTAGGGTCCTCGTTTATAACGGTGCCGTACTATATGGGGGACTTAAAAGGGATCCCTAGTGTAGGGAACTACCCACTTCCAGCCCACAGAAAATCCAGGAACCGCATCCAGCGCTTCTGGCAGGAGTTGGACAAAGATCGGCCTCTCGACAGAAGTTTTCGGGGCTTTAGGGTCTTACTTAAGAGATTTTGCTCATGGTCGTAGAAGCTTCTTCAACAGGCAATCCTGTCATGATCAGCTTGAAACCACCATTAGCTTGTTGTCTGTTTTTGCTGGCTTGCTGGAAGGGGAGGGGGGTAATGCCAAGCTTTATCACACCAGGGCAATGATTCAGCAACTCGGTGGTACTGCTCTTGGACAAGTTCCTACGTTATCCATGATAAGGCATACACTTCCCATAGTTTAGGGCACTTCAGGTCAAGAGCCCTCTGAAACTTGATATAGAACCCTCGAGGATGTTCATCAACAGCCGTGAGTATCTCCACCGCCATTCTGGGGGTTTGAGCTACGGGGAGTGTTTGCAGGATTTAGGACTTATGTTCTTTAGTTTTGCCCTTACTTGTGGTTTGTCTTGAGGGTTTAGGGCTGAGGGTGCACTTTGGGTGGGGCGGGGGAGGCATACAACTCAGGGTGTTGCCGTGTGGTGTCCATTCCTTGGCTGATGGTTTCGGGTTGTGTTGCTGGTCCTTCCATTGAAGCCAGCAGAACCCATGAATGAAGGGCATGCGGCTGAAAGTATATAGTGGTTTAGGGGTGCCAACCATCGCTGGCATATAAACTTTCTAAATATATGACAATACGGATATATATATATATATAGGCATACTGTATATACACATATATTAGAGGCATATATGACTAACGCTTATGGTGTTCTGGTGTTGGGTACACCTAGGCCTTTAGCTATCATGATCTTCTCAAAAGCCAAATGAAGCCCATGCGCCCCAAGAAGTGGCAGCGTCGACTTTTCCGAATTCACCGAGTGGTACCTGAAGTACTTCAACCTGGCCCAGGACCATGAGTTCGCCTCTGTGCCCTAAACCCCAAACCCTAAATCCTAAGCCCTACACCCTAAACTCCAAATCCTAAATCCGGGTTTAAGGTTCCCCAACCCCTAAACCTTACACCCTAGATCCGGGTTGAGGGTTCCCTAAGAACTAAACCCTAAACCCTGACTCCGGGTTTAGGGTTCCCTAAACCCCAAACCATAAACCCTAAATCCAGGTTTAGGGTTCCCTAAACCGTAAACTTGAAACCCTAAATCCGCGTTTAGGGTTCCCTAAGCCCTAAACCTTAGACCCTAAATCCGGGTTTAGGGTTTAGGGTTTAGGGTTTAGGGTTTCCCTAAGCGCCCCCCCCCCCCACATCATGGTTAGCTAGGCCTGCCCAAGAACCCTAAACCCAAGGACCTTAAACCCTTATGATACCCTTATAGCAGTACCCTTGTATCCTTAAAGGAGCCTTTAAGGGAACCCTAAACTCAAGATTCCCGCCACTGGAAGCCTATGGAAAAGATTCTTGAGGACACTCTTGTAGCTCAAAGGTCTAATTAGGGTGGGACTAGGGGTTTAGGGTTAAAAAAATATGTGAGCCTCAACAATTAGTAGCAGTATTCCTTAGACCCCCTGTCATAGCTTTAGTAGAAAAAGCCACAAGAGCCTTTTCCAAGTAATTACCAATGCCTCTATATTGCCGGCTTTCGGGAAATATAGGGATTCGGGCATCCACGGTGCCCCTTTTGTTTACTAGTCTTTTGGCTGCTCATTGTCCAAACTTCCCAAGAAATCAGGAAGCACAACGGACTAAACGGCAATTTAGGCTAAGGTGGACAATAAGTATCCCAATTCGGACACCTCTGACTCCGAATCGAACTTTGCTCTTTCGGAGCCCCGAGTTCTTGCAAGCAACAGGAGCATGGCCCCATCGAGGCAGGGTGTGGGAAGAGACTGCCAGCGTCATATAAGGGACCTTAATGATTAGGTTTTCTATTTTGAGGGGGTTCCGTATTGTGTTTCTAGTGAAGGATGTCCCAAAACCCTATTGACTAAGGCCCCTGCATTAAGCCTTTGGGGGCCCCCAGTGGTCTGAGGGCCTTCCTAGCTGTCCAATATCCAGATAATATGTTTCTGATTGTGTGAACTTTGTTTTTTGAAGCATTGGCAACATCCGTTTTGGTCTTTACGGAAATGTACACCACTGATTAGTTAACCCCTCTGCCTTATAGTGTGTATTGTAGTAATCCTGACATTAGAGCCCTTGCAGAACAGGGGGATTAGGAATCACGAACCCTAAACCCCTAAACCCCTAAACCCTAAACCCCTAAACCCGTAAACCCCTAAACCCTAAACCCGGTCTGCATTATGGGTTGGGGTGCTAGGTGAGTGTTAAAGGTGTGAGAGAGCCAGAACGTTCCGCACACTATTTTTCGAACAGTGTCTTGCGTGTCGTCGTGACCATCTTAGGGATTGGGGTGTAGCGTTTTGGGTTTCAGTAACTGCCACATTCTAGTAGAAGACTTGCCATGTGCCTCACTGCGGTTGGTTGATTTAGAACGAGTTTTTTGGATTTCAGCAATCCCTACATCCTGCACACAGCCTAACAAGCCCAAAGTTCATGGTCTCGTGAAGCAGAGGCAGCAGAAGAGAGTGGGAAACTCGTACTTGATACTGGCATGATACACCCAAAACCCTGGCGCTTGGTGTGCCGCCCTGGCCAACGATACATTTTGGAAAACACGTAACCTCTGAAGCCTTACCCGTTTACCCTCCCCCACCTAGCCCGAAACAAAGGCTGCATGCATATATGTAATATACATAACTATACATGTCACTAGATGCATAACACAGAAAACAAACAAATGCATATAAACATAAAGATTCATGTGTATGCCTCTGGTCTGATTCCGAGTCGGGAGGTTCAGCGTTGGTGCAAGTGATATTTGGCTACTAGCGGTCTATGGTATAAATCTCGCATTACCCATAATACGGAATATACCACAATTCCCATAGCTTCGGGTCCTTTCATGAACGGTTTGGCTTTGACGTTGAGCGTACATGCCTCCAAGCCTGGCGGGGTATCCAGTGCAAGCCTTCTTAACCCCCAGCCACAATTGCGTATGTATAGATGTGTATGTATAGAAAATACACATATATATATATATATACGCAGATACGTATGTATATATTTATATGTAAATTCATATGTATATCATATGTGTACATCATGTATCATGCACGTGTATCTATATATATATATATGTATATATATATACACACATATAACTACAACCCTAAACCGGGAACCTTAAACGACTCCAGAGACCCCGTTCGAGGCCTTCTACGCTTCCTTCGGCCCTGGTATGAGAGCCGCTTGGTGGTTGCAGGAATGGAACTGGTGGTAAGAATACCCTTGAAGGGATCTGCGGGGCTACAACCCTAAACCCTAAAGCCCTACTATAAGGCTTAAGGTTTGGGGTATTGGGACTTTGTAAGCCGGCTAATAGTTTTGTTTTCCATAGGGTTGTGCACGGGCTCTATAGGGTTCTGGGGACTCGGGGACTGAGTAAGTCAACTCACTAGAGCAAGAACGGGTGCATTCGCAACTAGGTGTCTAGTTACCTTGTGGTAAACTTCAGTTGCCACGTCCCATGATCCTTACTTCGCGGTTTGGCTTCATATCTTGGCTTAATTTATTGAAGTTTCGTAGGTTTCTCAACATCCGATCGAGAAAAGTGCTTCTATATTACCCTAAACCCTACACCCAGATTATATAGGGGTACATCATACTATAGTTATAACAAGGAACCCCCAAAACCGTATTCTAATTATTGAGGCCCCTACAGAAAAAGATTGTGACACTAAACCCTAAACCCTAAACCGTATATATTGTGACACTAAGGCCAGCACCCTCGAGGCCATGACCAAGGCGGCTTCTCGGATCAAGATCATCGCGGCGCTTCGGGGCCTTGGGGGTGTTTGGGGCTTGTGGACTTTTAGGGTTTGGGTTTCAGGAGTTATGGGTTTAGGACCTAGTAGCTGAGTACGGCTAACCTTAGCTTGTTGGGGTTTGTATAATCCTTTCGTATTCTAGGAGGTTAATGAATGCTTTTGTAGTGCTACGTCACCCTAAACCCTGAACCCTAAACCCTAGCATAGTTGAGAAGCTTAGCCCTTTTAGGACCGGTGACCTCGGCAAACGGGAGTAGCGCTGAGGCTTTTGGGACGGGCTTGGGGAGTTTGAGGGGATTAGGGTTTGGCAACTTAGGTTTTAATCTTATGGCTCAAGGCTTCGGAGACTGGGATTCGCCGTTTCGGTGACGTAGGCAAAGAAGACATGCATACGTGCAGACAAATCAAGAATGGCATCCAGACACACATACATACTTACGTATTTACATACGTACATGTTCACATACGTCTGTAGCTGTATGTGTGCACTAACTTTTACGTACATTTAGCCAGCGAGCGAGAGAGAGGGAGAGGGAACGCACTGTTAGTTGTCGCCAAATTACTGTCTTCAGTTACATCTTGAGTATTGGACCTCGAAGAAGTTTCACACCCTCAATGCCCCGTAACACCTGGTCGGCCCTGGTGGCCATGCGGTTTGGCCCCTTATGCCCAATGGAAGAAGAGAGAGAGAGAGAGGGAGANNAGAGAGAGAGAGAGAAAGAGAGAGTAAGTGTGCATGTCGAAAGACATGCATGCTGACCGACATTTCGAGATGTACATACCGTAAGGAATCCTTATAGATGGCTCACAAGGCCCCTAAGCCCAAACGCATCAAAGGGAAACTATTGGTAACTGTAGAAACCTGCAAAGCTGCAAGAAGGAACCACAGAGGTCAATACCCCTTAATTCAGGAATATGCTGGAAATCATACTAGGGTAAACCCTAAACCTACACCCTAACTTGAGGATGAAGGTTTAGGGTTTATAAATCGGGCTGTTGGAGGGCCTCGGCTTTAAGCTGTGCAGACTCTGATGCTTTGAGGTCTATTTATAACCCTAAACCCTAAAC
>CAJNDV010036004.1:0-24058 GCA_905221635.1 Symbiodinium sp. CCMP2456
CGCTCTATATACCGTAAATAGATTCAACCGCACAGAATACCCTGTAGAATTTAGGGGAAATCAGGAGGAGCCCAAGATCTGGCAATTCCCTTGTTGAATTCAATCGAATCACCCTGAGGCTCTCAAGACCTTGTTATACAAGGTCTCGGGTGAAAGCCCTGGTCTTTGGGGGGGTTAGGTATCGAGTCCTTAAGAAATTGAGTCCTCGGGGATCATCACATGCCAAAGAACCCGGACGATTCAAAGTATATAAAATCAAAAGCGCGGATATGAAGTCAAGCCTGATCTGCAAAATGGGATCAAACTTCCCATGCTATGTGACTGTATTTACTGATGTGGATGACGGAAATTACTTCAAGTCGCTGAATAGCTGACCGAGTGCACAGTTTCACAGCACTTGGTGCGCCCGTGCGTTGGAAAAATATTATTATGCCCCAAGATACGACGCCGAATTTGGTAGCGGCAAATGAAAATATTCATTTGACGCTACTGAATTGGCACGGGGGAATACCCTAAACAACCGTAAACCCTTAAACAACCCTAAACCCGAAAGTTTAGCACAGGGTTTGTGGAGTTGGGCTCGTTACTTAAACGAGAATTCGAAGGCCCTGTTGTTGAGGAGTGTGTTCGCTGGCACACAATCCAAGCCCACTCTCTGTCCTGCTGTTGAGGAGTGTTCGCTGGCACACAACCCAAGTCTATGCTGAAAATAGGAAGTTTAGGGTTTGGGGTTTCGGAAGTATAGTGTTGCAAATTGGTGGATTGGAGTTTTTGTGGGGATTATTTTGGAATTAGGGTTTAGGATTTAGGAAATTTATAATCTGTCGAGCGTTATTTTCAGACTGTGCATTTTACTAGGAATTCCTTAGCAATTGCTTTGGCAAACGAAGCCTGCATCCTGGTTTGCGTTACGAGCACTCCTGGACTACTATTAAACACAGCCTCCCCCTAATTAAAGGCCCAGACGTTTAAACCCGAAGCTTTCTGTTTCTCAGGCCCATGAGTGTACAGATTCAGTTGGCAAGCCGCCCCAGGACATTCCTGAAATCTGAGCAGCTAATTATTGGGTATGCATATGGCAACCGAGACAGCCCTAAGCCTAAACCTGAAATGTGTTAGCAGGCAGCCGATCCGATACTAAACCTTAAAGCTTAAACCTGAAATGGGCTGTAGAATCCTCAGCTGCCCATGAGGCAACTGTGTGCCCCTATAGCTGCTACTATAGCTTATATATATAATTCGGAACGATACCAAATTTAGATATGAAGCGTGCTTTGGCAATGGGCAGAGAACGCATGCTGGCTTCAAAGCGACCGAGTGCCAGCTCAGCTGACGGTGCACCCTCCGCCCTGCATATGCTGACTGTGTGCGCATGATGTAGGGCATTAGCTGCTAGTGAATTCCAGAGTTTTGGGGTCCGAGGCTAGCTAGCAGCTAGTGCAGAGCCATGTCGGATGTGGCCAGCGCGGAAACTCGAAGCAAGTATGTCCGAAACAAACTAATATTCATTTCGATCGTGATACTTCTATGCTAAGGCACCCTCGGCCAGAGAGAACCAGGTGGACACCATCCTTGTAGTCTTGAAAGCTGTTACGGAAAGCTATGACTGGGATGTCATACGGGCGGACGAGGCCCTTTGCCCAGAAATCTCGCTTCCAGGCCCTCCCTTTTTTTCAGCTCTGCTGGCAGGCGAAGGTGGTGATCCCGCTCACGGAGGAATCCCTCCTGGCAGGAGGGGTGTTCGAGCGTGACGCAGCCAGTCCGCACTTGATTATAGGATCGTCTCCGGTGCGTGTGTGTGTGTGTGTGTCTGTGTGCCAGCTACATGTGGGAGTAGCGTATGTCATGTTTCGCCAAGGTCAAACTGAATTTTGAAATGGTTATCTCGATGCTTGCGAAACTGGAGCTGGACTTTCCTTCGCCCGGGGTGTTTAAAGAACCTCGACTGTGCAACAATCACAGAAATTCCAAAAGCCTTCCGAGTCGAACATATGATCAGGAAGCCTTCCTGAAGCTGAACAGCGAAAGGGGACTCTTGGTCCTGGGCAGCACCAAGCCAGGACCGGGAGGCCGATCGAAGAAACTCCTCAAAAAGGAGATCCAAGAATCGCGGCAGCTTTATATAAGTGTAGAAGCCCATATTATATTCGCTTGCTTGCTAATGCGAGTTATCAAGCCAAGGACTGGGCAGGGCTGCAGGGTGGTCGCCTGAGAGCAATGCTCGCACTGTGTGTGAGGATGACAAAACGCACCACAGCAGCGAGGAGAGATGCTCAGATATATGGTGATATGTGTAGAGCGTACATTGATATATAAAAGCGTGCACACACACACACACGCACACACCAGGAGCGAGGAGATGCAGGCGATCAAGAACTTCATATCTTCCTGTGCGGGTTTCGAGCCCATGACCGCTCCTCCACCAGAGACCGGAGAAATCGGAGAAGCAGTGCACGCTTCTTGCCGACTACATATTGAACTGTTCAAGCGACACTACAAACCTACGACGCGAGTATCATTAACAGCATCCCCTTCCACGCCCGATCCGAGGTGGCTGGCTTTACCGCTGAGTCCCTGGACCAGGAATGCGACGACGAGGTGCACGAAGATGCAAAAGCGCCGGGATTAATTCATCTTACTATGTACTAGCCAGAAATCAGGAGCCTTCGAACGTGCGAAGTACCCAGTAGTTTGCATAATATAATAAGTTATTGCTCCTTGCTCGAGGTGGCCGACTCCGCCGCCGACAGCATCGGGGCACCAGAGGCGAGCGGCTTAACCTGGGATTCTGGGATGTGTCGGCCGTTTGTACCCCAAAACATTGGTTTGTTGAGGCTTGCAAATGGGGGAGCTTCGGAATTTGGGTTTCGAAGTTTGGGTCTGGTTGCCAATTTGCGACTTCGAACCAATACGTTCAGCCTTTCTACCCCATAATTATAGAGTTATGTCATATGTATACGATCCTTCTATTTACTGTGAATTTCCCTTATAAGCCATCCGATCGGGATCCGAGACCCTCATATGCTATATAAACAGCAGAGTTAGATCTAGTCTAGAGGAGAGTTAATAACAAAACATCCATTTCATTCCTCGACTTATAAACTCTCAGGACAGTGAAGACCCAGCCATGTCCGAGTGTGACGAGGTTTCTATGGAGGACGGCTCATCTCTTAATGCCACGGGCTGTGGCTGTGCAACCGGCATATGGAGCTTTTAAACAATCCAGGGTGCATACTTATGTAGATTTGGGTTTCGTGATCAGTTTGGCTTGGGCTCGGTGTTCGTTTGATTCTAAAGTAAGCCACGTGCCACGGGCTGCGAGATATGTACATCTTGGGATTTTATAAATCGGCTTTAGGGGCAGGGTTCGGGATCACGGGCCTTTTCCATCAGGGTTGGGTTTGCAAAAAAATGTGGGCCACGCAAAGTTCAAAGTCCTCTTAATTATAAGAGTCTTGTCCATGGGTTTAGGTTCAGGCTTCATGTGTGAAGGATCTCGAGATAGGCGCGTGTTCTGGCTTTGGGCTTGAATTTGGGTCGGCAGGATCAACCTTTCAGGGTTCATGGTTGTTTTTATTAGGTCTGGGTTTGGTTAATTGGGTTTTGATCTGGGAATTCTACGGATTAATCAGGTTTCCAAGCCTATCCAGGTTATAATCTGATGCTTACCTCGCTCCAGGACTCCCAAGTGCCGCCGCCAGCGCCGAAGTCCCCAGTGGCTCCAGCACCAGACAAGCAGGACATCAGAGAGATGCATGTGAATATATAGTCACTCATCGACTTTCATGCAAAGCTCTTGTGTTCGAGTCAGGAAACTCTGCTGTGCCCCAGACTGTACCCTTAAATGCTAAACCCTACACTCAAAGCCCCAAACTTCAAACCGTAAACCCTCTCGACCTTAAGCCCCAAAGCCTAAGCGTGTGTTGACCCCGAACCACCGGGAGCGTCACGGACTAATCGGGCTTAGAATGTATATCGTAATTATATAATCTGATGCAACCTCGCTCCAGGATTCGCAAGTGCCGCCGCCGAAGTCCCCAGTGGCTGCTCCAGCACGCAAGCAGGACTACCTGGGAGTGGGAGTCCGTGTGTATATATATATATATATGTGTCTGATCCATGATTCTGTGTGTACATGTGTCGTTGGGGTAGTCGTGCCGACGCTTGATGCGGGAGACTTTAAGCGGTTTTAGGGTTTGGGGGTTCAAGGGTTCGGGGGTTTAGGGGCTTAGGGTGTAGGGTGCAGGGTTCAGGGGTTGAGGGGTTTAGGGTTTAGAGTTTAGGGTTAGCTCTAGGATGTCCTTCAGAGTTGTTTACCTGCCCAAGTCTCCAGACGGGCGTGCAATTGTCATGCCTGCTCCCCAGCTGATAGCATAAAGCCTTAAACCCAAACCCCTAAAGCCCTAAACCCAAGCCCTAAACCCCTAAAGCCCTAAACCCCTAAAGCCCTAAACCCCTCAAGCCCTAAACCCCTAAACCCCTAAAGCCCCAAACCCCTCAACACCTAAACCCCTCAAGCCCTAAACCCCTAAACCCCTAAAGCCCTAAACCCCTCAACACCTAAACCCCTAAAGCCCTACACCCCTTAACCCCTAAAGCCCTAAACCCCTTAACCCCCAAACCCCTAAAGCCCTAAACCCCTTAACCCCTAAACCCCTAAAGCCCTAAACCCCTTAACCCCTAAAGCCCTAAACCCGCCAAACCCTAAAACCGTTTTCACGCACCTAAAGGTTCAAGACCTTTGAACCCCCTTCGTAGAACCCTACACCCTAAAGCCTAAAGTCTCAACCCAAAACCGAACCGGAACTGTAAACCCTAAACTCTTTTTTTGAACCCAGGCTCTTTAGGGGTTTGGGGGTTGAGGGGTTTAAGGCTTTAGGGGTTTAGGGGTTGAGGGGTTTAGGGCTTTAGGGGTTTAGGGCTTTAGGGGGTTTGGGGGTTGAGGGGTTTAAGGCTTTAGGGGTTTAGGGGTTGAGGGGTTTAGGGCTTTAGTGGTTTAGGGCGTGCATCTCCAGGATTCGGAAGTGCCGCCGAAGTCCAGTGCGGCGGCTGCACCGGACGAGGACGCCTTACCTCGGAGCAGCTGGGTGTGTGTCAGTGCGCGCGTGTGTCCCTGGTGTCCGTCTTGGAATCCTTACGTGTGTGCACACATATCAATATAAAGTCGAATTGGAAATGACGGCAAGTTGTAGTCATGTGAAGGATGAGCAGGACAAGCTGCTGGATAAAGATGCAGTGGCAGCACCGCAGCAGGTCTTGAATGCACAGCTACAGGCAATGGAGTGCCTTGACCCAAGCTTAGCCGTTCTTCAGCAGCAGCAGCAGATGAAGAAAGAGGCCAGGGAAGAGAAGGCGGCCAGGCTTTTGGCCAAAGGTACCCTGTCAGCAGCAATGCTTTGCAAGATATTGAATGCACGGCCGATTTAAATAGTTCGCCTACACATGCAGCAATTTCATGGCGTGTGATCCCGAGGCAAAGGCAGAGGCCAGCGTGGCCCAAAGAGGGTAGTTGCCACAAGTGATGCGGCTGGTGGCAAAGACGAGCCGAGCGACAGCAAGTCCGCTGAAACCAGCAGTGCAGACAAACGCAAGTTGAGCGAAGACAATTCCGCTGAAGCCCACAGTGCAGACAAAGGCAAGCCGAGCGACAACAACTCCGCGGAAGCCAACAACAGTGCAGGCAAAGAGAAGCCGAGCGACAGCGGCCCACCAAACAAGAAGCCAAAAAAACAGGAGGCACATTATGTTGCTTGCGTTGAGGCTAACGTATAGAATTCCCACTCCGATTCGTGCAACATGTCCAAGTTGGCCCATGCATGGTATGATAAGTGTGTACATTTCTGGAAGCAAATCTTGCAGAACCTCACCGTGGCGGATGTGCACAAAGACATCCATAAGCTGAACAACATTGGGCTTCGACTGCCAACCGCCAGCGAGCTAAAACAGAAGCATCTCGGACAACGACTCTTGAGCCATGGAGCTGTGCTCAACACAAGTTGTTTAAACGGATCACGGGATGTCTTGCTACAGTGTGTCTCACGAGGTCCTACACCGTGACCGATCCGGCTGTTGCTGGAAGCTCTTTGCAAGTCCTGCCCAACCACAATGGGTTCTACGTTGTGACCGTGCGCCATTCTGAATACATCGCAAAGATTGCTGCGGTGCACGGCATTGACGTGCCCCAATCGAAGTATGCTAGCTAGGTGTGTGCTGCGTGCATGTAGTCTTGCCTGCTCTTAAACTGAGAACATGAGTCTGCTTAGGTAAAGAAGAAGACTGGCGGCTGTGCAGTCAATTGGAGGAAACACGGCTGGGAGTACGGCTGGCGACTTTCGATGTTCTTGGGAGGATGGGTCCCGCCTCCGCAACCTCGTGCGGATCCGGACGACCCAGATGCCGTGAGGGCAATGATTTCGAAGCTCTCGCTTGACCCCCCGAAGCGAGGACAATAGTTCTTTCAGGATGCTATTTGGGGCTTTGAATGTGCACCGGTGATGGTCATGTTCCGATTTTGTTCGGAGGATCTATTTCACGATCAGTGGGCAGACACAGACACTGCATGCACGAAACATTATATATCTCGAATCTTTATAAATGCTCCTGCTCGTACACAATAGACACAGTAATATTGTCTTGGCGTTCTTCTGGTTGGCTCTTTAGACTTTAACTTTTTGGGTTTCTATAGGAACTATATTATCTAGGCTAAAAGTTTAACTTTTAGGAGGGGTTCAGAAGTACGCCAAGTTGTTTGGAGAAAGCATGCAGCTCTGTCCGGGGTAGGTTGAGCGGCAAAGCCGTTCTGATTTGACGGTGTTCTCGATAGCTGCTCTCAGCGAAACAATATCTTGCTCGCAATATCGTGCAGGTGTTACTTGTGCTTGCTGCTTTCGATGCAATCATGACACGAGTATGAGCTTCATCAAAACCGAGCTCTTTCATCCTTAGCTAGGCGGGGCATGAGTCCTGAAGCGGGGGCTACATATACCAAATTCAGGGCCATCAAGGGATGGAGGCCATTTATCCACTCTCTATGAGTGGCTCCTCTGCTGCCATGCTAGTGGCATTGGGTGTGCCAACACTTGTGCCACTTGACTTGTTAGGATACTGGGTAGTGTGCATACGACAAGCTCCCAGAACGGCGTAGGCTCAAGCCCTCAACCCCCAACCCCCAAAAACCCCAATCCTAACCCCTAAACACCAAAACCGAAACCCTAAACACCTAAACCCCCAAAGCCCGAACCCCTAAACCCCAAACCCCCAAACCTCCATAATCAATCAAACCCACCAGCTATGTCTCAGGTTGCAAGCGGCGCACTACGTCGCCACGATTTCCGGCTACACGCACTGCAGAGACGATGCCTTGGCTTCGATCACATTGCTACTATAATGTAGGTTGTGTCATACAAAATAATAATGCTCAGGATTTGATGCTGCTGGAGGCATTTTCTGGGGTGGGCCGTGTTGCTACCGCCTTCCAGGAGATGGGGCAGCGTGTGTAGGGCACTCAATTATTATGATGTGCTTCAAGCTCCAGTCTAGGATCTAGGTATACGTCGGTATCAAGCTGCGATTGAACTTGGGACAAATTCCAAGGTCGACCTACGACGTCCTGAATTCCCCGGTGGAAGAGAATATTATTTCGACCATAGGGTTTCTGAACCTGCTGAAAAAAACCTTGCGACTTCAAGCAGGAGGATTGTTTTGGGGCGGTCATCCATGCTGCAACATGATATTCATGTCGAAATCAGTTCATGGACGCAGTGAAGCAAACCCATGGGGCTTTGAGGACCGCCCCAGCTCCCTAACTGCAATTGTGTACATGCGTAGCCTAGTTACAGACATGTCCAATTGAGCTGAAATAGATTCGTCTGCATCCCCAGACACTATGGATCCGAGGTGTGAAGGTTGCAAATTTGATATGCAGCAGGTTTTGCCTCCTGCTGTACGTGGCAACAACGCGCAAAGTCTGGTCGGCTGTGGAACAGCCAGCTTCAAGTGCCCTCAAACACATCCCCCACTTTACCTTCCTCAAGGACGTGTTAACTCTTTGCGGAGGCGATTGGGATCTTTGTGGTTTGTGCCTTGTCATACCAGGATAGCCGTGTTTGAGCATGATCGATCATTGGTTGAGACATGTCTATCTGAGTACGTTTGCTTTGGGACTAAGTTGGATGGGCCTCTATGGAGCCAGCAATGCCAAGCCTTCCTATTTGATGGGATGCTCGTGCAAGCCTTAGTAACCTTAGTAGATTCGGTTTAGGTAAACCCTAGACGCCCTAAATTGCTAGTGATATAGCGATAAGGAAGTGGTTGCGTGGCATCCACAACACCATGCCGCGGAAGAAAAAGTCGGACTTCGCGGAAGGAGCGTCCAAGATCGTAAAACGAGTCAAGCGACCCCGTGCCCTGCCAGCTGTGTGCCTCGGCTGCACCATTAAAGGATTCTGCACATCTGGAGCCAGCAGAGGAATCTAGAATCGTTCGAACCCAACCTGAGGACTGGCACGAAGGACTTATCAAAAACTTCGGTTTATCCGGAAGGTTTTGCACGTGCGATTGCCCATCTACATCTGGATCAGAACAGACAGGAGGCAGGTTTATAAGGAGTAGGGAGCCCGACACCTCGCAAATTCATTGCTCTAGCGCCTCTGTTTTGACAGGAAGAGCGTGGGCCCCAGCTGGCCGTGGGCATGATTCACGATGCCGTGAAGACTCTTGCACCGTGGCTCAACTCGTTCTCGGAGGATGTACATTAATTACGTGTTGCAGCAATACAGCACAATTGGATAAGGAGATGCCAAGTTGGGAGCACGCCGACCTAGATGACCTGCGCGACTACTTGATAAGAGAAGCCGTGAGGGGTGTTTGGGTGCCTTTGAATGATGTTCCTCTTTAATTTATGAAGTTCAATGCATGTGGGCCTCCAGCCGAAACTACATTATGATGTTATATTATTCCACAGAGGAAGTTAAAGTGTCCAGGGCGCACCGCAAAGGCACCAAGCCCCAATGTTCCGCTGAAGCTTGAATCTGAGATCTTGCTTTCTTATTAGAAAATCCCAAACTGTACAGCCCCTAACCCCCGAAACTCTAGAGTGTCCTCTCCATAGGAGTCTCTGGTTACTGCGATCAATAATAGGACACTAGCCGATAAACCCTTAAGTCTATATATGTTCGGGTCAGCTAGCAGCAACGATCTTAATGACATTCATCGTGGGGCATTGGCCCCAGCTGCCGTAGCAGCGCAGCTGATACGCGAGCGCAGAACCAGAATCCCGCAGGCCAGCAAAAGCCGCTTAACCTGAGATTCAGCTGGGCCGAGTCTGTTGCTTCATATTTAGGGGTTCAGGGCCCGGGTGTGTTTTATTTCGGTTTGTCGTCAGTGCTCTATTTCCGTTTGCGTTTGGCTTAATCTTTGGGTTCGTGATCGGTTCCTTTATGGGAGACCAAACATTCTGCCATATTGTTGTTATACTTACATCATGCTTCTTGCGGGCTGGAGAAGCCTAGTTTCCTGGGCTTGAGGGTTTAGTATATATAGGGTTTAGACTAGGTTATAGGGGTTTAGGGTTTAGTTTAGGGTATAGGGGTTAATGGGTTCAGTTTCATAGGGTATAGGGGTATAGGGGTTTCGGGTTTAGTTTAGGGTATAGGGGCTTAGGGTTTAGTTTAGGGTTCCGGGTTTTGGTTTTAGGGTTCAACATGCTTGCTCAGGGTTTGGGACGCAAAGGAAAAACCACTCCTAGGAGCATCGTTGGAGTACTTCGGAACAGAAGCACCACGGAAAACTTTCAGCCACACATATAGCTACTTGCATTCATAATAACTATTATTATGTAAACATCTATATTTCAGAAATTGTAAGTAGATGGTATCGTATAATATTAGTACTAGTATATGAAAGTACCAACAACTAGTTGCACCAGTAACTTTCTGGCTGTGGTACATGGTAATCACAGGTTTACATAATACTTAAACCATAAAGTGCAACTCTATATTTATAGTGTTCAAGCCGCACTTTTCCAGCTGCGCAATAGGGGAGTCTGAAACTTGAAGAGTACTGACTTATACTGCATGCCCGAAGAGAAAACGCGAAGAGCACTCACCTGAGTCCAAATCCTCAAATGTGTGAAAGCTCCCCGCAGGTCTCCACAGGACAATGCTGACTGTCGATTACGCCCAGCTTGCAAATGGCAAGCTTTCTGAGGCCCAATGGCCCTGCAAAGGAAGCCCAATGGCCGCAGTGCACAGCCCCACACATGCGAAACAATGAGTCTCGGCGGAGACAGGGGGCGGTGGCGGGCTGAGAGAAACTGCGGGAAAAGCATTTGACTTTCACACTATTCTGCAGGACATGCCTGCTCCCTAGTGTTCAAGCCGCACTTTTCCAGCTGCGCAATAGGGGAGTCTGAAACTTGAAGAGTACTGACTTATACTGCATGCCCGAAGAGAAAACGCGAAGAGCACTCACGTGAGTCCAAATCCTCAAATGTGTGAAAGCTCCCCGCAGGTCTCCACAGGACAATGCTGACTGTCGATTACGCCCAGCTTGCAAATGGCAAGCTTTCTGAGGCCCAATGGCCCTGCAAAGGAAGCCCAATGGCCGCAGTGCACAGCCCCACACATGCGAAACAATGAGTCTCGGCGACTCGCATCCACCTAACCCCAATTACAACTTTGAGTTGTGAAACAAGCGAAGCAGCCAAGGGAGAGAAGCTTGGATGCTTTTGTTTTTTGACCACAGATAAGCTTGCGCTGTGCAGAGGCTAGGGAGGGTCCTCCCACATAAATGGCCGGATGTTTTTGCTTCACTGCTGTGCAACTGGCCCGAGCACAGTCAAGTACGTTTGATGCAGAGGCAGCTCGACACGAGATGCACAAAATCGCAAGCACATGGACATGAAAGAGTTAAGAGCACAGCCTGCTTTTCGGGAAGGAGCAAAGCTCAGAACTGCAAATTCGGGCGAGCAAGCACTGCCAGCCGATGCAAACGCTGCCTGTGTCGCTCTGTCAGCTGAGTTTCAACCAACGAAGCGATGGCATCTGTGATATAAATTCGTGCCGTTTTCTGGGAGGTCCACCGACCGATGTGGCAGACGCGGCTCATATTGCCCGTAGCCCTGTACAAGGCCGTGGCCCCTCCTCTTCTACATGAGTACCAGCGAAAATCGCCATCGAGAGACGCTGCCTTGAGCAGACGTTTTAATCTCTGTCGTTGCCCTTGGGGTGAAACGGTTGACAGCCGGTCGCCGGCCATCAAGGGATGCAGAAACTGCTTCAGCAAATCCACAATCCACGCATCTTCCACAATCAACGACTCTTTAGCACCGGCTCGCTGGCCAGATTTGGTGAGCGGCAAACTCCACACAGCTTGCCGTCGTGAGTCGAAGACAAAGTCCGCTTTGCGAGCATTGAAAAGCTCAGCAGAACGGGGAAACACGTGAAACCCAAGGATGAGTAACACAGCAGTGTCCCACCAAGCATTCTCGGCAGCAAGTTGGGCCAATGCATAGACCATGAGTTCAGTGAAAGGCAAAGCTCGCGAAGGGAGCTCCGCACGCCGCCAAGCCGCGTGCAATCGCCATCCTCCGACCAGCCACGGCTTGCAAGCTGGAATGAAGTGCCCCAATCCGGACAAGCAATCACCAGCCCACGATTTGGAGTCGCCTGACTCCCACAAGTATTCAATGTACTGACATGCGAACTCATCCAACTGCATAAAACTGGAGGGGTAAGAAGCTCCAAGTGAAATCAGAAAGTCGAGGAATTTGTAGACGTGCGTGCGATATCGAGTGAGAGTTTTGGGCGCAACAACATGCAATGACAAAGCTCCTAATTTACGTCTCTCCTGCTGACGGCTGGCCTTAGAGGCCTTTTGACGGACAAGTTGCGGCATCAGAGTTTGGCGTGTCGCCAACGAGAGGGCCCATCCGCAGGATTCAGCGCGGATTGGACCCAACCTAGAATGAGCCTGGTTTCAGTAGCCACCAGCAGCGCGGAGATGCGAGTAAGAGGAGCTTGCAAAGCCTGACTGGACGACCTGCCTTTGGCGAGAACTCCAAGCACAGACTGATTGTCAATCAAGATTAAGCGCCGAAAATGCATTTCCTGGGGATTTTTGGCCAATTTCCGCAAGAGATCAAGGACGGCAGCAGTTTCCAGAACGTTGATGTGGCCGGACTGCTTCCACCTGTAAGAGAGGAACACTTTCCAAATCCAACTGGAGGGGTCGATGGGCCTCCTTGCAAGCTCATGCGGAGAATAAGGCACACCTGTGTCAAAGCGCACGTCACTTCCTCTGTGTGAAACAAGCCGAAGGTAATTGAGAATAAGGAATTCTTCGTTACTCAGCTTTTGAGCTGGATCTGCGAGGCATTCTGGCACGGGATTTGGCCGCATGCCGAGTAGCTCACGAAGACTGCACGCCTCCGGGATGCACCCAGCCTGCGGACCAAACTTTTCGCTCCAAGTGCGATGGCGCTGGTGATAGTCATGCTTTTCGCAACTTTGCCACGCATCCCACAAAAGATTCAAAAGGGACTTGCCGCGACATATGTCCGCCGAGACGGTCAATCCCACGAGGAGTCGAGCAACCAACAAGACCGGAAAAGCCGCGGCAACGAACTGGCCCATTTCGTCCTCAGACGGTGTTGGTTTTAGACCATCAAAATGAGTGGAGCCAAAGCCCAACATCCGCGCTTGTTCAATCGCCTTCAAGCGGCGCGGCCCACCGCGATCAGTCACCATCCAATCATCTTCATACATGTATGCTGGGACGCGGAAAGCGTCTGCCTTCCATCGGTTCAGAGACTTTGCCGATGCAAACGTGCCGCTTTGGCCATGCTCGGGGGCGGTGTCCCGTTTAAAGGGCTTAACAAAGCACGGCCATGGAGCTTCAGCATGCGTGTATCTCCGAACCCCGGGGTTCAGAAAAAGTGAGAGAGCAGGCTTCGTGCAAGTTGCTCCAACGTCAACACGCACCAGTCCCGTTCTGGAGTCCCTGACCTCGATCAGGGTGAGATCCTGAGCAGGAACAATGTCAATCCCGCGAAGCCAAACTTGACGGGTTCTGCAACACCAACCAAACTCTTCACACTTGACATGCAACGGATTGCACCCAATCTTGGCATTAACCACCTGGGTTTGTGCTGAATCAAGAACAACACTCTCGTATAATTCAACCAACGTCCATGGTGGTTCATCTGTTCTTGCAGGGGCTTCTTGCAACCAACGTCTGACCTCAAGCATCTTGTCAAGGTGGTGGAAATCGCCGCGACTTTGAGGCCAACCGCCGACTAACACAACACGCTCAACTCGCCGGAACATGACACGCCATCTGGAGACCTCTTCCTGAGTCAACTCCTCAATTTTGGAATAGAACAACGCAAAGGGCATGTGTGCTTTCGCAAGCTTGCGAGCACGCGCATTGGAGTCCAGAAAGATCAAGCCCATGGGGACGACGCCCAACAACTGCAAAGCACGGCTCAGACCACCCATACCACCGTAGGCTTCTACCACCAAGATCGGGGCAGCAGGAGAACCTCCAATGCACTCGACATCATGCGCTAAGAGGTGTGCCCGAGCTTCGCCGACTTTTGAAATCTGAACACTGTGACAAGCTCCGCCACCGTCCTCCGAGGCATCTGTCGCCCAGGCTCTGTGATCCAACCTGGCTTTGGTGTTCAGCCAGTGCGCTGGCAGCGCCATCAGCAACAGCCAAAGCTCATCAGCGACATTAGCGTCAAGAGGGGGACTGCGTTCCAACGCAATATGATGGAATACTTTGTTGAAAATGCACGCCAAAGGCCGATTGTATTGTGCGCTGTGCATGTGCTTGCTCACCGTGGTCAACATCTCCTGCAGTCGAAGGTTTCCACCTTCGTGGCGAAGCAAGTGGAGCGTGCCACCCAAAAGAGCTCTACGAAAGTCGAGGGAACTGCCGATCAAGCCTTGACGCTGCTCAGCCCCCAAGGTACTCCACTCTAACACTCCCTCAGCTGCTTTCGCAGGCTCACGTTCTACACCGCACGAATCATAGACCTGTCTTAACTTGAGTTGTGCGTCGGATGCGGCACCCATGTACACTCCGGCCTCTGACTCAGCAACCACCAAAGTTTGATCGAAGTTGTCTACGAAGATGGAAAACCACTCACGCGGAGATTTCAGGTCACTTTGTGGCAAGGGATACCCAAGTCGCAGGAGATGACTTGGCGGCACTCCCGCCATTGACCCCATTCGTTCGTGCGCAACCTGAATGAGGTCCACCACATTTTTCCAGCCCATGGGGGCCGAACACACCCGGGGACGCCGACTTGCTCCTGACAATCCGAAAGAAGCTGCTGAGGCCTTCCGACTCAAGACAAAATATCCCCGCCATTTGTAGCCCGGCCGATAGACATGAAAGCAGTGCTTCTGATCTTCGGCGAAGAAGAGGCACACTTCATCCTCTTGAACGACCATCTGACCAAAGAGAGGCCCGTAACTCATATGTGCTGAAGCTCGTTCTGGCAGCCTTCTCTGTAGACAGTTTGTTGGGATCAAGTTGATGATAAGGCGCAAAACTCGGACCCAAGCGTTAGGCTCGACCTCCTTCCAAGCTTTGTGTACTCCAAATGCCCCATTCAGCACTGGCTCGCCTTTCCAATGCACTGTTTCCGCCTCAACCTCAGCCTCAAACATACCTGCACGACAGAGCTCATGAACAATCCGATCCCACTCTTCTTGAGATTCCACGTGCACGGGTGCAGAATGACGACCGTTGACAACTTCGTCATCCGGAACTCTGAGAAGATCCGGATCTTCTGAATATTTTTGGAGCCTTTCCGGAAGCACATCCGTTAGTGAGATTCTCGCAGCCTCGTGGGGTTTTGGGACCGATGGTTGAATTGCTGCCCAAGTGAGCTTGTAGCACTTTCGCCACTCCTTTCCACTGTAGAGATCCCCCAGTGGTTCAGACACTTCGTGCCATGGGCCTATTGCAACTACGGGGTCACCCTCACAAAGCAAACATGCATTGCGCCGAAATACTTTCATGACCTCCTTCTGTGCATCAGTCCATTCCACATTGTGCGCCATGCAGTGCCCAAGAAGTCGCTCACGCCCCAAGTACAAATAGTTCACAAGCAACACCTGGATCCATGTCCAACCATCCACACCAGCAGAATAGATCATGGTCCTTACTTCTGACAGTTCGCCTGCTGGTACGGAGGAGCCAGACTTGAGGCGATGCAAAACATCAAGAACACATCGGAAGCAATTCGCGGCAGTTGAACTTTCCGTCCAAAGTCCCTATTGCGCAGATTTCCAGAAGTGCTTGACACAATCCAAGGCAGGAAGGGCGCAGCCTGATGAGTTCCTTCAGGGCCACACCCAAGTGAGAAACGGAAAGCTTGCCTCGAATTAATACCTCCAGATGCCGATGATACTCCACCCAAGGCGAAACATCAGAAACCCTCGAATTTCTGGCCACGTTGAAAAAGTCGAGAATCTCAATGGCCACACTCACGGGCTCACGAGCACCAACATATAGCGGGCGCGACTCCAGGAGGCTACGCACAAGTGAAGGGTCCATGCGCTCACGAAACGCCTCATGGAACACTGACCCACTCAGGCCTTCACAGCCTTTGCCAACATACACACCTCCATCCCCACGCCACTTCAACCAGTCAGGGGACACTCGCCGGATCTGTATGCCACGATGAACATGCACTAACTCCCCCACTCCGATATGGCCGACTCTACTTTCATTTGGCAGGGAGCTCTGCTCATCAGGATGAGAGTCTTCTGCAAGAAATCCGAATAGTTGGCATATGCCGGGTATGCCGTTCTTCACTGCATCCTGCGAATTACTGTCATTCATGTTCTTAACCTGTGTTCTCAATCCTGCAACGCGAGATGGATGCACATGTTGGAAGATTTCCTCGAGTGTTGCTTGTACTTCGCGACCGGGTGATTGATCTGAAGCATTCACTTTTTCCACCCGCGGTGTTTCCCTCCTTTTCCTCCTTTGTGCCCCTTCTTGTTGCCCTTCTGTTCCTCTTCGCCCACGTTCAAAGGTGCTGCTTCGGGATCTGTGTCGCCTTTGCCTGCTCCTCGACCTTTTCCTCCAGTACCCCACCAAAGTCGCCGGGGCACCCATGGGTTCCGCTGCAGTTGTAATTCGGCTTTGTGTTCCGATTGCACCGCCTTCAGCTCCTGCCTGAAGTAGCTTCGCTCCTCGGACGGGTTCACCAGCTCGAGCAGGTTTGCCTGACTCCACGAACTCTGCTCCGTTGCCAGCTCTAAGGCCTTTTGGCGCTGAATCAGAACATCCAATGCTCGCAGCACGTCGTTTGATGCCAGATAGTCGACAGCTGTGAGGATTGTCTGCATTTCCCGAGTCGTGCGGGGGCCCAGCTCCTGTGACGGGTGGCGAACCATGTAAATCTGACTGAGATAAGCTCGTCCCACTGGGGGAAAGGCATCCTGGTGCCTGTTCGTCGCCTCTCTCCCGGTGGACCTTTCCAGCAGCTCCTGGTATCGCAAAAGCGTGAGGTTTGCGAGATGCCCTGGCTTGCGTTCGTGCATTTCCCGCAGCTTGTCCACCCCCTCCGGGAGAGAGGCTAATCGAAAAACTGGCTCGTCATCCGTTGACGTGGTTGAGTCAGCACTTGAAGACCTTTTGCGTTCCTTTCGGCTTTTCCTTCTCTTCCGCTTACCGGACAATCTCAATGCTGACTCACGGCTTTCACGAGGTTTGCGCCCTGAAATGATGTCGTGGTATGATTCGAAGTCGTCAACCTCAGAAATACGAGCATCCTTCACGGGTCGCTTGAGTTTCCCTTGCTGTCGATGGCTGTCTGCTGTCCCTGCTAACCCTTGCTCTTCTGCTGATGCTTCAAGCGGTTGTGGGACTTGTGGGTATCCGGTGCCTTTGCCATTCTGGCTCGCACCCAACGCGGCAGCCAGACCACTTAACCCTGCAGCTCCGGGCATCACTGCATGTGGGTCGTTGGGTGAAGCTGGTGCGATTGTCTCGGGTGGGATCTGCTCGATGCCAACACCATTCAAGATTGATTGAAAAGCCTTCTTCTTTTCAGAAGTCATCCATCTCAACTTCATGTAGGCGTCACCCTCGACAAAACGAAAAACATCCACATGTGTCACCGAATGGTACGAAGTACGAGCTTTGCATCGCGAAGCGGGCACGCTGCAAAAGTGAATAGGGATCTTTGGGCAGCTCGACAATGGACCAAAGGTTGATTCTTGCCACCACAAATAGTATTCGTCCTGCACGCTGAGCACATGTCCTAACCACAACTCTCCATCGACAATCTGTTTGAGTGGATCTTTTTCCACCAGTAGGATGATCAGGTGTCCTTGCTGTTTCCCTTCATCATCGTAAGCAGGAGCTTCAATGACAACACCGGGTCCTAACCCCTCAAAATGAGATTGAGAAGCTGATGATCCTGTCTTTCGCCATGGAGATGTCATGGCTTTGAAGGTCTTATGATCGCAAGCCGAAACCCCGCTGCTCGAATGACTCCTTCCACACAAAAGTGAAATTCGTCTCAAGAGCAGTAGGAATTTCTGCCTTTGTCTGCCCTCACATTTAAGTCACTCACATGATCGTTCTGAGAGAAACTGCGGGAAAAGCATTTGACTTTCACACTATTCTGCAGGACATGCCTGCTCCCTAAGATGTGACTGTAATATATGACTAGAAGGGAATTATCAGAAGATCCTATAGAGTCATCCAGCCATAGAGAGCAACACCATGCAACATCACCCAAGTAGCGCTAGGCAGGTGCAAGAGGCAGGCGTGAACTAGCGTGAACTTGCGTGAAAAATACTACAGGAAACCATCCTCAGAAAGGTCTCGCGTTAAAAAGCGTGATTCCGCGTGAAATCGCGTGAATCCCGATTATACCATACCCCAGCTAAACTCGTGCCCCAGCCTACACAAACCCCATGAAACCTCACAGTCCGAATTCAAGCAATTAAGCAAAACCCGAAGCCCGAAACTGTTGAACCCCTCTACTAACTCCAATCCCTACACCTACAACCTGAAGAGAAAACCGAAACTGCTAGGGAATCCCCAAACTCCCTAAGCCCCTAACCCTAAAATCCCCAACCCCGAACCCTAAAACCCCAAAATCCCTAAACCCCAAGCCCTAAAACCCGAAACTCTTCAGAGGGCACGTCTTGCTGGCAAGACCCAGATCCACCATTCCTCGGGTGCGACATGCCGTTATTAGTTCAAGCGATTTCGAACGTTTTGTCTGACTGCTGATAAGCATGGGCAAGCGTGGTGATGCAGCCGCATCCCCAACCCCCGTGTCGGGCAGAGTGCAGGCAATGGTCGATCGTGCGATGCAGTTGCATGGCAATAAAGCCAAGGGAAATCCTGGGCCCAAAGCCCCTCCTCGCCCGCAAGCAACTCCCGCCCGTGCTGCAAGCACTCCGAATCCTGAACAGCAGGTGACTCCGGAAAAAGCCCCGAACCACACTGCCTCCTCAATGGCACCCCCAGGCCCGAGCCCCATGTCTACCAACAGTACCCCACTGAAGTCTCCAGACGCCAAGCGGCTTCGTGGTGAATCCACCACGTCCTTGGGATTGAGCGAGGTCCCGAGCCTTCCTAGTTTCTCTGGGTCCGGGTCATCCAAGCCGAGACACTCTGATTCTTCGACTACGATCAGTCTTAATCAGTACATGGCAGAGATGACCCTGGGCAAAGGACAGACCTGTAGATATAAAACATAGTCACAAACAATCCTGGGAACGATTTCGGCCAATCCCAATTTGTGAGGACTATCTCAAGACCTCGCCGGCACCGTCGCGGAGGATACGCAGATTGATGAGCCGATGGTTGGCAACAAGGACACGGTCACCATCTGCTACTTATGTAGTGCAATCTGAATTCTAGCCGCCAATCCATGATCTCAGCTGTTAGCCTATCCAATGTGTTTGCACTTTAGGGCTTCACAAGGCTGTTGCCAGGCCCTGCTACAAGATCATTAATTGGCTAGCTTGTTGTCTTGTGCACGCTGGGTGCCCCAGGCTCTTGGCAAGTGTTGCTTATCGTGATCGGTGGGCTTAGGGGTTGCTGTTGGTTTCCCCTAAACCCTAAACCTCCCCCCTAAACCCTAAACCCTCCCCTCTAAACCCTCCCCCCCCAAACCCTAAACCCGGCCTAAACCCTCCCCCCTAAACCCGAAACCCTCCCCTCTAAACCCTCCCCCCCCAAACCCTAAACCCGGCCTAAACCCTCCCCCCTAAACCCGAAACCCTCCCCTCTAAACCCTAATCCCTCCCCTAAACCCTAAACCCTGGAAGAGTACCGTGCAGGATCTGCAGAACAATTGCTACGTCTGCAGCTCCAGCTGCTGTCTGGATGATGCCATCAAGCAGGCCTACCTACGGGTATGAACTAACTATATATTGCCAGGGTTTCGACTTACAACCCCCACTCAATAGACTGTCGGCATTATATCGAGGTTAATATTTAGGGTCTAAACATACTTTTTTACTCGATGGTTTCTATAGCAATAGTCAAATAGTTCTACGTGTAGAGTATATAATGGTGGCATATATCTTCGCCTATATTTATTAACTCAGCTAACCCTGTGGGCAGGGATCGAAAACCTTCTGTGGGGTGCAGTGCTTGATGAAGTTTGTGTCGAAGCCTACGACTCCGGAACCTGATCCGGAAAAAGCGCCGACACTGCCAGCCGAAATCCACCCCGCACCAGCAGACGTGGCACCCCAGGTTGTGACTCCAGAGCCCAAGGCCGGGAACTCATCCCCGCCAGCACCGGTGGCCGCTGCTTCGGTAAAAGCAGGAGACGCCAGCGCCACTGTGGAGGCTTCGAGCGGAGGAATATTTGCTGCAGCCTCTTGCAAGGAGGCAACAGCAAAGGCTTGGGTTCAAAGCGACCAGGGTGACGATCTCGAGCAGCATTTGGAGAAGCTGATTGAGGATCAGGAGCAGCTGGACGACGCCAACAGCAGGGCACATGATGCGGAAATGAAAGCAAAGGCCATGCATCACCTGCTGCACGCGCTGCTTTCCTCGCCACCTGACCAACACGGCGCACGCGCAGAGCTGATAGAACAGATGCTTCGACGACCCGCAACTTGCGACATCGATGCAATGACAGAGCAGCTCAAAACAAGTGCAGCAGCAGCGGGTGCACCGGATCAGGCAGATGTCGAGATGCCACAGAAGCCCACAAAGACTCCAGAGCCGACAGCAACAGTAGCAAGTGTGCCAGCAAGGGATGTGCCACAGACAACCGAGACACCGAAGCCCACAGAGACTCCAGAGCCAACAGCAACACCCGTAGCAAGTGTGCCAGCAGCGGATGTGCCACAGACAACCGAGACACCGCAACCCGCAGAGACTCCAAAGCCGACTGCAACAACCACAGCTTGTGTGCCAGCAGCGGATGTGCCAGAGACAACCGAGACCACAAAGCCCGCAGAGGCTCCGGAGCCGACGGCAACTGCCACAACCGAGACACCGAAGCCCGCAGAGACTCCAAAGCCGACTGGAACTGCCACAACCGAGACACCGAAGCCCACAGAGACTCCAAAGCCGACAGCAACTGCCGCAACCGAGACACCGAAGCCCGCAAAGACTCCGACGCCGACAGCAACTGCCGCAACCGAGACACCGAAGCCCGCAGAGACTCCGAAGCCGACAGCAACCGCAGCAGCAAGTGGCATCCGTGTGAAGCAGGAGCCAGGCGTCGAGCGAGACCAGGTCACAACAGAGCGGAAGAAACCAGATCGCGCAAACGAAAGCGAGGAGGATCGCAAAGCCCGCGAGGCCCATAACTCCTACATGCGGTACTTTCGCAGCTTGCGCCGACTGGCTGATACTTTAGTGTGCCACTCTAGACTCTAGATCTTTCTCTATCTTTATTTTGAAATACATACATAACCGTTACATAGCACATAAATAAGTTATTAGCCCCTTATAATTGCCAATCCGAGGCTCGCCGAACTGCCCGCCGGAGGTGAGGGCCAAGGCGCTCACGGAGAGCGGCAAGAGCCGCTCCACCTCGATAATGCGCCACATGTACGAGATGTGGATCAGCAGCGGGTGCGATTGGATGCAAAGTTCACTTGTTATGAACGCTAGGAAGCGCAACAGGGCAAAAAGGACTGGCAGGTATCTCTGGAAGCGGTTCGAGTTGCTCAAGAGCGAGCCACCCATCAGCAATATTAGTCAGGAAGACCCTAAAACCCAAACGCCCTGATTGAAAGTCATAAACAGTCAGCCCTCAAACATCCTCAAACCCCAAGTAGGTAAATTTGTAGCATGACTTCAGGAATCACTGTGTATCCATTCCCAAACCATCCAGGCATGGACCAGCTATTGCGGAGGATATTCGTGCCAGCAAGAAATCCATGGACCCCTGCGGCACCGGCAAATGGTGGAAAGTGCACCCCGACCAGCCCAAGAACGAGGTGGGCCGCCAGCCCGTAAATTTCTTTACAACAATCTATTTATCCTGTCCCCATTTAAAAAATACTTCCGGTGTCCGATTCTAGGCTCCCCACTAAACCCTAAACCCTAAACCCTAAACCCATACCAGGACTGGGAGCTCTTCAAGTGCTTCGACTCTAGGGAGGAGATTTCCGAGTCCGAGGACGAATTGGATTTCAGCAACCATGTCGAGGTTGAGCTCGACCATGAGGGGACCACCGGCGTTCTGTGCATTGCCTAAACTTATCAATGTATCTAAACCCTAAACCCTGAACCCTAAACCCTAAACCCTAAAGCGTATATTCTAGAAGCTCCGGTCTATCAAGGTCACATCTTCTGGATGCCCCGAGTGGCGCCAGGGGCAGCAATGATCCCCGTCCGCCGGGGCGTAACAACAATGAAAACACCAATGAAAAGCCCAAGAAAGAGAAGAAGGTGAAGAACGCTACGGAAGAGGCCTTAGATTTGCTGCGCAAAGGCACCCAACGGATCATCGAGGCGGACGGCATGGACAGCATGCTCCGCAGTGGTGGCATGCACCTTGGATTATTGACAATTGTATACAACATCTTTTTCTCCAAGTGCCCAATTATGTAATACTAACCCTGAACCATCAAAGTTGTAAACCCTATGACATTCAGGATTTCGTGGTTGATACAAAAGAAGTATACTGCTATATGCTAGACCTGTGTTGCTCAGGGGTGAAGCATTTGCAAAAGCGATGATTGCCGACATGGCGAATGACATCGAGAAGATGAAGGACCGCCATTCGGCTGTGCAGTCGGCTGTCACGACAAAGCGGGATGATGCCGAGATCGGAAGCTTGAACGCGATGCTCAAAGCGAGCTATGCAGTTTACGATGAAAAGATGAAGGGTATTAAGCGTACGCTTCGCCCGGCCCCAAAGGCCAAAGGCAAAGCAAAGGCCAAAGCCGCTGCCTGAGGCAGCTTTTTAGGATGGCCTCCGGTGGGGTTAGCGCGCACCTGTGACTGCAGAGGCTCTCTAGAACCTGCGTGCAACATTCGACTACTTTCCTACATTCTTAACAGCCATTCACCTAGGCACTTAAAGGGGGAGAACGCGGGCCAGAGCATCATGCGCAGTCTGCGGGGTGTGTCGAGTTTTGTACATCCGGAGCATTTTAAGATCGGCTGGCCGGCATCACCGAGCATCGCTTGGGCCCATCAATCCAGAAAAAAGTTCCTGAAATTCCGTCTGCTTGAGTCCTGGATTTCGGTTCATGTTCGATCAAGTATACAACTCAAGCTTTCGAACTCCAGTTCGCTGCGCAGGTGTGCCCGGTGTGATTCGCGAGCGCTTGCTGGCAGGAGTCGGTGCAGGTGCAACTTGCTTGCACACCAGTTTCTATTGCTGCCTTATTAAAGACCAAAGCATTAAACCCCGAAATCCTTTAACACCCCAACCCCAAACCCCCCAAAGCTCCAAAGTCCCATATTTCCTCCAAAACCCCAGAAAGCCCCAACCCTCACAGTCCCAAAACTCCTAGAACCACGAATTCTCCAACCCCCCCCCCAGTACCCTTAATGTCCAAAACCCCCAAAGCCCAAACCTCCCCAAACCACCCAACCTCATAAAGCCCTCAAGCTCACGCCCAAAACCATGTAAAACCCCTCAAACCCAAAGTCCCAAACTACCCAAACCACGCAAAACCTTAAAACCGGAGGCCCCAAACTCCACCCCCCTCCCAAAGCCTCAAATTTAAAACCCCATAAAGCCCCAACACTCACATTCCCAAAACTCCTAGAACCACGAAAACCCTTGAAACCTAAAGCCCCGAACTCTCCAAACCCACCCCCCCCTTCTAGTACCCTTAGTGTCCAAAGCCTCCAAAGCCCAAAACTCCCGAAACCACCCAACCTCATAAAGCCCTAAAGCTCACGCCCAAAAGCTTTAAAACCCCTCAAACCCAAAGCCCCAAACTACCCAAACCATGCAAAACCTCAAAACCGGAGGCCCAACAACACGCGAAACCCAAAGCCCAAAAGTCTCCAAACCCCCAAAAAATCCGAAAACCCCGAAGCCTCAAATCCTCTGAAACCCAAAGCCCAAAACCCCCCAAAGTCCAAAGCTCCGAAAACCATCCAGACCCCTAAACCCTAGTCTTATTGCATTCTTGTGGAACCTGCTGGAAATCGCTAGATACTTGCCTCGACCCCAAACGCACAACCCTAGAGACTTATGGCCATGTCCGAGTTGCGAAAGCATCATCCTTGAGAAGCTTGTTGCCCCAGTTGAATCAGTATCCCGAGCTACATAATCAAACTCCCCAAACCCACCTGCACCTAGAAGCAGAACCCGATGCCAAACAGAAGGAATGGAGTGCCTCCACTGCTCAAGAGCTGGCTGACTGCGTGTCAATCGATACTCGGCAATTACTTCGATCGGCTTCACTCACTGATCATATTGAGATTTTGGGTTCAAGGGATCCCTGGTCCCTAAACCCTAAACCCTAAACCCTGAGCCCTAAACCCTAAACCCTAAACCCCAAACCCTAAACCCTAAAACCCTAAACCCTTTAAGGCTTCGGGAGTTTCGGAACTTGGAGGGGGTGCAGGGACTATA
>CAJNDV010036005.1:6973-21526 GCA_905221635.1 Symbiodinium sp. CCMP2456
TGACCCACTTTAAAAAAAAACCCTAAACCCCTAAACCCAAAACCCCAAACCCTAAACCCCTAAACCCTAAACCCTAAACCCTAAACCCCAAACCCTAAACCCAAAACCCCAAACCCTAAACCCCTAAACTAAACCCTAGCCCTCGAAGTTGGCCCAGGCTTTGCAATGCTGGCCATGGGTTGGGACGTTGGCCCGCCGAGCGAGAGCCTTAAGTTTTGCTTTGGGGTCTGAGGGGGTTTAGGGTTTAGGGGTTCAGGGTTTTAAGGTTTAGGGTTTTAGGGGTTTAAGGGTTTTAGGGATCAGGTTTTAGGGGTTAGGGGTTTAGGGTTTGGGGTTTAGGGGTCAGGGGGTTTAGGGGTTTAGGGGTTTCGGGGTTTAGGGTTTGGGGGTTAGGGTTTAGGGATGCCGGGAACCTAGCTCTGAAGTTCCCTTATCTGGCCGATGCGGCCCCTGGATCTTCTGCAACTTCCAAGACTTCTTCTAGGACATTTTCAGGTGGGTAGTTGCCGTCCTAGGAGCCTTATAGAGGGTTTAGGGTTTAGGGTTTAGGGTTTAGGGTTTAGGGTTTCTATATTCTATACCTTATAGAAGCCTTATAGAAGCCCTATTTAGCCTAAACTCCCCACCCTGTAGTTTCCTTTAACTGCCGTTCGGGTCCGGGTCGCGCTCCGCTTCGACAAAGCTTTTCTCGCAGGAGTTTCAAACCACGAGAAATCCTAAACCCTAAACCCTAAACCCAAAACCCTGACCCCTAACCCCTAAACCCTAAACCCAAACCCCTAAACCCTAAACCCTAAACCCTAAACCCTAAACCCTAAACCACGAGAAATCCGTGCCTTCCGAATGACTGGACGGTTAGGATCTCTCCGGGTTCTATTTCGGACTTGCAGGAAGCCGGGGCAGGGGAACACGATGCGGGTTTAGGGTGTTTAGGGTTTAGGGGGTTTAGGGTTTAGGGTTTAGGGGTTTAGGGTTTAGGGTTTAGGGGTTAGGGTTTAAGGGTTTAGGGTTTAGGGTTTAGAGTTTAGGGTTTAAACTTCAATCCTGACTGGAGGCTATCCGATGGTCTTGGCGACTGCAGTGACCGGATCGATTGTGGGCAATGCCTCCATACTGATGCTTTTCCCGCAGCTTCGTTCCAACATGTCTCTCCAGGGATTTTGGTTGTCAGCGAGAGTAGAGTCTGCCCCGAGACCCTAAACCCTAAACCGAAGCCCTAAACCCTAAACCCACACCCAAACCCTAAACCCTAAACCCTAAGCCCAAACCCTAAACCCTAATCCCTAAACCCTAAACCCTTAGGGTTTAGGGTTTAGGGTCTAATGTAGGGGCCTTAATAAGTAGAGTGGGGTTTTGGGGGTATATTAATTGTACTATAACGGTTTAGGGATTTAGAGTTTAGGGTCCTAGGGTTTAGTTTAGGGTTTAGGCTTAGGGGCCTTAATAAGTAGAATAGGGCTTTGGGGTAAAAATTTGACAGGGAACCCCCGAAAGACGGTGGATGATTTCAATCCTGCATTACCCACAACAAAGAGTATGCCATACTTCCCATCGTTTAGTTTAGGGTTCAGGGTTTAGGGTTTAGGGTTTAGGGTTTAGGGTTTAGGGTTTAGGGTTTAGGGTTTAGGGTTTGTGGAAGAGGACTACCGATCTTCCTGCTACTGCTTCTAATGTTGACCTTGTTTCCACCGTCATCATCTTTATGCCGGTGATGCGTAGAAAGAATCGAGACTGGTACTAGAGGGGCCTAAATGCTTACCTATACTATTTTTTGGGTTCCTTATGATAATTATAGCATAATGGGCCCCAAAGCCCTATTCTAACGATTAAGGCCTCTATATGATTTCTTTTCATGCGATGCTCTCCCGAACTATCCCATGTCCCATGGTGCACTGCCGGCGTGTCGGAGGTGTTCCGAACCCGAGGGTCGCCACACTAACATTCCTGGGTTTAAGGGTTTAGGGTTTAAGGCTTAGGGCTTAAGGTTTAGGGTTGAGGGTTTGGGGCTTAGGGTTTATGGCCAGAAGGTTGAATTCTGCAAAATGAACTGGAGAGTCTTCATGCTGACCGACTTAAGTTCATTGTCGCCGAGGGCCTCCCTCTCACCCCACAACGCGTATGCAGCGAGATCGACTAGTGTGCAGAGCAAGAGCAGCAGCAGAAGCAGCAGAGGGACTGGAATCCAAAGGCACCATGGCACAACTCATAGTGGTTGTGGTTGGAAGACTGGTACCAGCCAGGGTAATCCGCTAAAGCAGCGCAAAACAATGAAAGTCTCCGGCTGTCACCTTGGCCACGAAGCAGTCTCTAGCTGGGTTCTTTTTAAGGAATTACATTTAAGTTGCCATAATACGAAACCCGATTATTTTGCTATAGACCCCTCTTATGGTAACTTAAGTCACGTCCTTGACAAGAACCCAGCTGGACATCAGTCGTGCTGAACTTACAAACATGGCAGCTGTAACGTAGGGTGCCTTCATACTCGGAACAGGGTTGTGGGGGGCTCCTGATTATAATTACAGCCCCTACACCCTAGGCCCTCATGGTAGCCCTTTATAGAACCCCTTAAGGAACCCTTTAAAGAACCCGTTACAGGAACCCCCAAAACCCTATTCTAGTGTTTCGGCCCCTATATTGATCACAAGACCCGCCATCTGGGAGCCTGAGTCACAGAGAAAAAAATCCTCAGCACCGACTCCCACAAGACAAAGCGGCATAGCTCCTTAAAGACACTGAAATTAACGGTTTAGGGTTTAGGGCCTCCATCCTAACGGTTTAGGGTTTAGGGCTTAGGGCCTCCATCCTAAACCTTTCGTAAAACTGCCCAGGCTGATTTCCACCTACTATGGCGGCTGGCTTGTAGCGCCAGTGCGAGCGGGGACTGACATTTCGAGTTCCCCGGCGAGGCTTTTTTGATGACAGCTGCGATGCGGGCATTATCGACGATGACGAAGATGATGATCATAACGATGATGGTGATGATGTTGATGATGACATGATCATGATGAAAGGCGGGGAGAAGACGACGATGCGGAATTGGCCTGTTACAGCACCTGGCGTGGCGCTCGTGTCGAATACAGACCCGAGCACGCCAAGGCTTCCATTCAGCCCTTGAAGAGGCCCTAAACGCCTAAACCCTAAACCCCTAAACCCTAAACCCCAATACCCCAAACCGTCCAAAACGCTATAAACACTGACGAACTTGGTTTGCAGGCTGATCAGAGTCGAACAGCACCCCGATCGCTAGTTGCTGGAAGCCTTCTGGATTCCCTTAACCCTAAAGTCGTCGCATACGCGGAGCCTAGGTAAAGCTAGGCGACTGGATGCCTGCCGGCCCTCTCGGGCACCTCCCATAGAGTGGTGCTAAAGACTGTACCCTAGACCCGGATGTTTTTGCCAGCACATCCTTTCGACAAGGGTTTGACAGGAAAATGAGCAGGGTTTGATCCCCCCCCCCCTTCAACCCTTCACGGCTTGAAAAGGACAAGGGGTTGACCCCCCCAGCCCTTCACGACTTGGAAAAGGACAAGGGTTTGGAAAAGGACAAGGGTTTGACCCCCCAACATCCCCCAACCCTTCGCGACTTGGCTTGGGTTTGGCCTCCGGAAGAGGAGCGGTCATTGCAAAATCGACCATTTTGGGGCCTTCGTGAGGTCCCCCCCATTGGGGCGGCTGCCTTCTTGACGAGTGTTTGACATCCCAACCCTTCACGACTTGTAAAAGGACAAAGGTTTGACCTCTCCAACCCTTCACGACTTAGAAAAGGACAACGGTCCCCCCAACTCTTCACGACTTGTAGCCCGCCGGTCTCGGGGCCAAAAAAACTGGAAATTCAAGCGGCTTGGGTTTGGCCTCCGGCGAACCCTAAAGCTTATATCAATCCCTATTCAAAAGTCTCAGTATCAAGCCCCCTAAGCCCTAAACCCTAAACCTTCAATCCTAAACCTTTAAACCCGAAACCTAAACCCTAAACAACCCTCAACACCCTAAACCCTAAACCTTCAATCCTAAACCCCGAACTCTAACCCGAAACCCTAAACAACCCCAAACCCTAAACCCGACAACCCGCAGACCCCTCGTCAAAGCCATTTTGTAGGTAGTATGAGGGAGACCCCTTAAAGGGGACCCTTCTAACCCTACTTCTGGCTCTCTTAAAAGGGACCTTATGGAGAGGGTCTATATCCCCCAAAATCCCCCTAATCTATTCTTAGGGTCTATATCCCCAAAAATCCCCCTAACCTATTCTTAGGGCCTGTATCCCCAAAAATCCCCCTAATCCTAACTCGCACTATTCTTTCCAAGGTATGTTCACCGCCTTCTTGGCGCAACTGCAGAGCCCGGATGGTGAGACACACACCTTTCCCACGATGCTCGGCGAGTTTAGGGCTTCAAGGGGTTTCATATAGGGGTAGTTCTCTAAATTAGGGTCCCTTTTAGGGTCCTTTGTATAAGGGTGCCGTACTATATTGGGGATCCAAAAAGGGACCCTAATTTAGAGACCTACTCATAGATGCTTAAATAGTTACCAATACTATTCCTTAAAGGGTCCTTATCTATAGCTATACTATAAAGGAGCCCAAAACCCTGTTCTACTTCTTAAGGCTTCCTATATCAGGGCTTAGGGTTCGGGATCTAGCTTAGGGTTGGATCGGGGTTTAGGGTTTAGGGTTTCGGGCTTCAGGGTTTAGGGTGTAGGGTTTCTTAGGGTTTCGGGGTTTAGGGTTTCGGGGTTTCGGGGCTTAGGCCTCCTAAGCGGTGGTGGGAAGCTTTCAAGTGCTGGCGTCTGCAAACCATCCTTGTTTAAGCATGAAGCCTGACTCAATGATTCGTTCTGCTGTTCCCCTCTAGTCCTTATAGAAGCATACTATAAAGGCTTCACCCTCAACCCTAAACCCTAAACCCTAAGCCCTAAACCCTAAACCCTAAACCCTAACCCGCATATTATGGTATAACTCAAGACCCGATTTCACTTATACGGCCCCTTTGCTAGCGAAGCAGCAGTGAGGCATCTCGAAAGTCCATGGTTTAGGGTTTCAGAGTTAGGGTTGAGGGTTTAGGATTTAGGGGTTTAGGGTTCAGGGTTCAGGGTTCAGGGTTTAGGGTTTAGGGTTTAGGGTTTTGCGTTTAGCTTCAGAGGTTGGAGCTCTCGGAGCGTGGTTGAGAGTTCAAGGTTTAGGGCTGAGGGTTCAGAGTTCCGGGTGTAATGTAGGAGCCTTAATAGTTAGAACATGGCTTTGGGGGTTCCTTACTATAGTTACAGTATAATATTCCCCAAAACCCTATCAAAATTATTAAGGCCCATATATTACCCTAAACCCTAAGCCCTGAACCCTAAACCCTAAACCCTAAACCCTAAACCCCCTATATTACGGCTATCAGCAAATCGGCTTCAGATGTGTGGTTGCACAGACCTGAGACCAATGAGAGAAGGGAAGTTTGGGATGTACCTTAGGTCCTAGTTTAGGGTTTAGGGTTTCGGGTTTAGGGTTTAGGGTTTAGGGTTTAGGGTTCATGTGCTCTAGGGTTGGGTCAATTAGCAGAAGTCGTCCCATACAGCCGTTCACCACCAGGAAGTGAAACAGGGCTTATACACGGGCTATTACAAGGGGCTACTACAAGGGTGTATATAAAGGTTCATACTGTTCATGGACAAAATTCTGCATGACCCAAATATAGTATAGCACCATAAATCCCATAGTTTAGGTATATAGGGTCATGCAGGATTTTGTCCATCAGCCGTAGGGGTGAGTAGAAGGGTTACTCTCAGCGGCCCTTCTTAAGGTGTCTGCTTTTCGTTTTCTACACCATGATCAGCTGCCTGGGACTGGCCTCCTTGCTTCACAGCATGATGTCGGGAGGGTCTCAGTGCAGAGTTTAGGAGGGATTACCTGTAGCCGAAAAGACATCCTTTTTTAGGGTTCCTAACAATGGTTTCTATATATACTTCCTTAAAATGGGTCGGTCTTTTGGGCCACAGGTACGGTTCAGGGATCCCGAAGCCATAAACCCTTGGCCATCCACCGGTCGCTGTGCATTCGTTTCAAGTCTAGGGTTTAGGATATAGGGTTTAGGGAGGACAAGGCCCTCGCTCAGCACCCCAACACACAGCCCGAAATCAGAAACTGTAAACCCTGAGCCCCGTACTTGATGGCATGTTCTAGAGCCGGTTGGGGTGTGTAAGGGCTTCGGTAGACCTGCACGTCTCCTCCACATACCCGAGACCCAAAATCCTAACGGTCCTAACCCTGAGCCCAAGCATTACACCCTAAACCCTAAGCCCAAAGCCCAAGCCTTAAACAACCCTAAACTTTAAACCCTAAACTCAAGCCTTCAAGCCTAAACCCTAAACTCAAGCCTTCAACCCTAAACCCTAAACCCTAAACCCAAAGCCCAAGCTTTAAAATCCCAGCCGCCCCACGCCGTAACAGCTCGCTGAACCGGCTGAACGGGAAAGCCGATGTGCAGAAGCCACAAGACACAAGCCAAAATAGAGGGTTTAGGGTTGAGGGTCTAGGGTTTAGGGCTAGGGTTTAGGGTTTAGGGCTTAGGGCTTAGGGCTTTGGGTTCAGGGTTTAGGGTTTAGGGTTTAGTGTTGAGGGTCTAGTCTAGGGTTGAGGGTTTAGGGCTTCAGGGTTCCTTGCCTTTATGCAATAAGACACCTACCTGTAAGCGAAAAGACCTACCTTTTTAAGGGGCTACATATAGAAACCGTAATAAGTAACCCTAAACAGGTAGGTAATTCCGGCCACAGGTACTCGGTCTTTCCGGCTACAGCTACTCACTCCTAAACCCTAAACCCTAAACCCTAAACCCTAAACCCTGAACCCTAAACCCTAAAGCCTAAACCCCTAAACCGTCCCTTCAGTAAGGCCCCTGTAGTATGCCACTGCTCAGCTTCTCGGAAGCTGCTTGAAAGTCGCAGTCGCAGTGAGGCCCCGTATTTCGGCAGAGAAGGAGCAACCCCAAGCCCCAAACCCCCGAACCCTAAGCCCAAAACCCTAAATCCTGAACCCTAAGCCCAAAACCCCAAACCCAAAACCCTAAACCCTAAAACCGAAGCCCTAAACCCTAAACCCTGAACTCGGCCTGAACCCTGAGCCCCAAACCCGAAAACCCAAAACCCTGAACCCCAAAACCCTAAACCCTTTACCCCGAAACCCTAAAACTCTGAACCCTTAAAGGAACCCTTACAGAAACCCTTAAAGGAACCGTTAAAGGAACCCTTACAGGAACCCTTACAGGAACCCTTAAAGGAACCCTTACAGGAACCCTTAAAGGAACCCTGAACCCTAAAGCCCAAGCCGCAAGCCGCAAGCCCGAGGTTGCCTGGACGGTGATCCTCCGGAAGGGCATCGGCCTCAGGCGCGGATCTTACTTGGGATTGGGGTTTAGGCCGGTTTAGGGTTTAGGCTTTAGGGTTTAGGGTTTAGGCTTTAGGGTTTAGGGTTTAGGGTTTAGGGTTTAGGGCTTAGGGCTTAGGGCTTAGGGTTGAGGGATTGGGGATTAGGGTTTAGGGTTGAGTGGATGCAGCAGTGAAGGATTCGGAGGGTTTGGATTTCTTGTGTCGTCTTTGGAAAGGTCCAGAGACCAATGACAAATCAGCCTCCCTCGTCTAAGGGCGTGAAAGCAACGCTGATGCGAAGATCATGGCGGCTGCGCTTGTGCAACTCGTTAAACTAAGCAGCTGGATGATACCATATTCCAGAAAGACAGAAGAGCGCGGGAATGTGCAACACACCGGCGCGTGCACACACACACACACACTCACACATGCACATGTACATGTGTAATTACATATTCATATGTATTCATATCTTGCGGCTGCTTCGGCAGGGAGAAGGAGACGCCGACAAAAAGCCTGGACGCTCCCAGAATGGATGTGGAGAGCTTTGGCGCGATCGGTTTTGCATGGGCTCACTCTCTTAGAGGTTGTCAGTTTTGGGCTTCCCCGATTCGGGCAACGGCCAGGGGCCCGCAATTTGATCAAATCCCTGGCGAATTGGAGGCGTTCGTTCAAAGAACACCCCGAGGAAGAACAATTCGGGGATAGTGCTTGCGGTAGGTTTTTGGGGAAGCAAAATTCATTACCAAACCCTAAACCTTAGACCCTAGACCCCAGTCATTACCTGAGAGCCTGCCGTCAGTCCGAGGAACATGGGAGTAGCATCCTTAAGCTCAAACCTGCGGAAGAAAGTCATCCACAATGTAGGGGCCTTAAAAAGGGCTTGGGGGTATATTATACCATAGTGATAATACCCCCCCCCAAAAAATAGTGTTGGTAATTATTTAATCACCGGGTAGCATTGCTGAACCCGAAGAGGCTGAAACCTTGTTTGGATTCTAGCGCCCTGAGCCGCGAACCCTGAAATCACGAAACCCTAAATTTGCTAAACGAAACAAAGCCGCAACCCCCAAACTGAGACTTCAACCCCGAAAACCCAAAATGAACCCTAAACCCTAAACCCTAAACCCTAAACCAAAAAAAGCCGAAAGCCCTAAGCGGCTGAGGCCCGACGCCCGCAGACCCCCTCCCCAAGGCCTTTTCCGTGCACCCGGCGCCTGCGAAGCCCATGAGAATCGGGCTTTTGGTCTGGAGTTTCGTCTTTGGGGGTCTTGGGTTTAGGGTTTAGGGTTTAGGGTTTAGGGTTTAGGGTTTAGGGGTTTTGGGGAAGGAGGTTTCAGGGCCAAGACTTAACGCAAAGGTTTCGTTGGGCAGCCGTCATGGGAGACTGCCGGTCGACGGCTGGGCTCTTTTAAAGTAGGGGCCTTCATAATTAGAATAGGGTTTTGGCGGTACCTTACTATAATTATAGTATAATATTAATGTAGGGGCCTTAATGGTTAGAATAGGGTTTTGGCGGTACCTTACTATAATTATAGTATAATATAGTTTCAAGCCCGATTCTCATTATTTCGGCCCCTCTTTCACCTGCCGGTGCCGTCCTCGCCTCAGCCCAGGATCCCCCCGGCAGATGTTGTCGATGAGGTGGTCAGCTCGTTTGGGGCTGGGGGTTGAAGTCTTGGGGTTCACGCGCATGGGTTTAGGGTTTAGAGTTTAGTTTTTAGGGTTTAGGGTTTAGGGGTTAGGGTTTAATTTTCAGGGTTTAGGGTTTAGTTTTTAGCGTTTAGAGTTTAGGGCTTAGGGCTGGAGTACTTAGGAGTACTGCTCATTAGGGCTCCTTATTCTAGTTCTACTAGAACAAGCCCCACGACCTCAGTTGAATTCTTAAGGCCTCTATATGGCATGTGCCCAGAATCGGGAAGCAGGAGGAGGCGGCGGTGGAGTAGTGAAGAGGATTCTCTGCAGAGCCTTTAGTCCCAAATGGGTAAGGTTTAGGGTTTAGGGTTTAGGGTTTAGGGTTTAGGGTTTAGGGTTTAGGGTTAATTCTCTGAATTAGGGTCGCTTTGATTTGAGGGTCTTTTGTTTTATAAGGGTCTCGTACTAGGGCTGATGAGAGAAATCCTGCATTACCCATGGTAAAGAACATGCCATCATTCCCATAGTTTGGGGTCCTTAAGGTAATGCAGGATTTATACCATCACCAGTATCAAACAAAACCCTAGGCCCTAAACCGTAAACCCTAAACCCTAAACCCCCTAAACCTCCTAAACCCCTAAACCCTAAACCCTAAACCCTAAAACCCTCACCAGTATTTTGGGGACTTAAAAAGGGACCCGTAGGGAGCTTCCTAAGCCCCTAAACACCTATACCCCTAAGCCCCTAAGCACCTAAACCCTAAACCCCTAAACCCTAGACCCTAAACCCTAAACCCTAAGCCCCTAAACCCTAAACCCTTTTTGTGGCATATTCCCGTATAGACTTTCGGAGAGGGGCTCCAAGGATTCTGTGCCCAAAGGCTCACGGCTACATCCGGCCAGCCGTTTGGGGTTTAGGGGTTAGGGGTTTAGGGTTCAGGGTTTAGGGTTTAGGGTTTATTGGTTTAGGGGTGTAGGTTTTAGGGTATTTTAGGGTTTGGGGTTTAGGGGTTTATTGGTTTAGGGGTGTAGGTTTTAGGGTATTTTTGGGTTTGGGGTTTCGGGGTTTTGGGTCTAGGTCAACCTACATTCCGGGAGCATCGAGGGAACTCATGCACTGACTGAGTGTAAGACGCGGTTCCGGTGTTTTTTCTGAAGCTCAGGCAGGAAGCATCGATCTACCACGTTAGTTCTCGACAGTCCCAAACCTCGAACCCTAAACTCTTGAACACTCACAACTCTAAACGTTGGCCCTCCAATTCAGGAGACCACCTCGACGACTGCCTCTGAGTCAAGCACCAGAGGGGAGG
The DNA here is from genome assembly GCA_905221635.1 of Symbiodinium sp. CCMP2456. Lineage (NCBI taxonomy): Eukaryota > Dinophyceae > Suessiales > Symbiodiniaceae > Symbiodinium > Symbiodinium sp. CCMP2456. Next base: position 17,260 of record CAJNDV010036005.1, read on the forward strand.
ATTCCCGGCTGAGTGAGACGATGTTTCGACTTGTTATGATTATGAGGGTTATGAGAAGCTGGGCTACTTGAAGGGTTCTGTATGCGCTCCTATATGCTCCGCACCCTTTGTTTTAAGGCGAGATTGCTTTGGGTCGGATTAGGGATTGAACAGGGAGTAGGATATAACAGAACATTCCTCACCATGACCCGAAATCCAAAACCCGAAACCCAAAGCCTTAACCCCAAACCCTGCATGTAGTAGGGGCTGTTCGAGATCCATATTGACCGATACTTTGGCTGGAGCAATCGTTGGCTTGTACGTTGTCCTTCATGGTTTCTTTCACCTAAACCCTAAACCCAAAGCCCCTAAGCCCTGAACCCTAAACCCGAAACCGAGGCCCTAAACCCGAAACCCTAAGCCCGAAACCTAGGCCCTAAACCCGAAACCTAGGCCCTAAACCCGAAACCTAGGCCCTGGTGTGTGGGCGGGCTAGGGCCGACTCAAGAATCCAAGGATGCGCGGGACACGCCGCAGAGCTTCTGCATGGCGCAGTTGTCGACGCCTTGTCTTTATTGTTTCGACTCTGGGTCAAGGTTTCCGTAGAAGCTTGATTGGCAGGAGTGGTCATGCCACAAGAGATTCTCAATGATAAATCCCAAAATCCAAAATCCAAAACCCTAACCCCTAAAACCCTCAACCCCAAACCCTAAACCCTAAACCATCCTCACAGAAGCTTTGCGTCTGTTGGGCCCGAGGCTTTCCAGGGTTGCACTTTCAGGCTAAGGGTTTACCTCAGGGGTTGGATTAACCCTAAACCCCAAGCCCAAAACCCGAAACCCCAAACCCTACAAACCCTGAGCCCTAAACCATAAACCCCAAACCCTAAACCCCAAACCCAGAACCCCAAACCCTACAAGCCCTAAAGTCTAGGCCGCGAGCGCGACCCGGTCGCGAAGCGGCCCGCGATCGATCAGAGAGCCGCTGAAGCACACCCTAAACCCTAAACCCTAAACCCTAAACCCTAAACCGTAAACCCTAAACCCTAAATCACTGCAGAGGGTGAAGCCTCAGCAGCCTCTAATCTTCGGGAATCACCCAATGACGACGACTCGTTTAGGGTGTAGGGTTTAGGGTTTAGGGTTTAGGGTTTAGGGTTTAGGGTTTAGGGTTTAGGGTTTAGGGCTTAGGGTTTAAGGCTTAGGGTTTAGGGCTGAGGGTTTGGGCTTAGGGTTTAGGGCTGAGGGTTTAAGGCTTAGGGTTTAGGCCTCAGAGTTCGGGGCTTAGGGTGTAGGGCTTAGGGTCTAGGGCTTAGGGTTTAAGGCTTGGGGCTTAAGGCTTAAAAGGGCTAAGGGCTTAATGTTTAGGGCTTAGGGTTAGGGCTTAGGGCTTAGGGTTAGGGCTTAGTTAGGGTGTAGGGCCTAGGCTTTAAGGCTTCGGGCTGCGGGCTTAGGGTTTAGGGCTTAAGGGTTTGTTTCGCAACATTGAAGCCAGAGCCCCAAAGACAGTGACAACATCCCAGGCACACGTAGAAAGGAACAGTTTTTTTGCAGGTGACGTGTGCTTAGAGTGTTGTATGGACAAACATGTGACATGAATGTGTGGGTTGCATAGTTTCATTGACAGGACAACATGGCAGCGTTCAATGATACTGTTGCAAAAAAACAACAGCATTGAGCAGGGACGGTGTGTTTTAACTGAAAAACTATAACATATGTGAATAGTTCCGTGCAGCGGCATAATAACAACAATAACGCGCAACATTGAGAGCATAGCCCCCAATGTTTTGCAACATTGGGGAACTCATCGGCGGTAGCCCCATTATCTAAAAACATTAAACAACATAACCATAATGTTTTAAAACATTGGGCGATAGCCGCCCAATGTGTTGCAACATTGGGGGCCAATTCGGTTGGCAAAAAAATAATTTGCAACATTAACATAAGTAACAACAATGTTTTGCAACATTGGGTCCTTAAAGGCTTGCACTGTACATCTACAATACATCTATTATTTTTTCTCATTCTCTTTGAGAATCACAGTTCTCGCAGTGCAAAACACGCGCGAGAATATATCTGCAAGCACCGCCGCGGATATCGCCAAGGCCAAGCTTTTAGAGTGCCTTTGCCATAGGCAACACCGTGCTGGCCCTTGCCCGAACATGTACCAACCAATGACTCCTTCGGAACTCGGGCAGCCACGTACCCCGCCAACGAGCGGCACTGTGATTTTGAACCTTTACTTCCAGTACAGGAAGAAGGACAAGCTGAGGTCACCGGTGGCTTACTGTAAGTGTTCATTATTTTTGTTAGTCTATTGGGTGTTCCGCCTAGGGTTGTTCCACATTAGGGTTTCGGGTTTAGGGTTTATAGGGTAGGGTTTATAGGGTTTTGCCCTGCAGGCTGCACTTCAACTATGCCGCGACCGGGGAGCACTGTTTGAAGGCGCTTTTCAACGATGCAAGAACCTTCACCATGGGGCGATGTCATGCGAATGTTGTATGGCACCCCCACCGGCATCCCGGCATCCGCTGTGATCATACTTGTAGGGAGCAAGAGCGGTCAAATTGTTTCGGCAGCCTCCAGCCGGTATGTGTGGAGACCAGCAAGGCACTGCCGCCAGCGTGTCTGGCACGGCGTCCCCAAAGGGGGACGCCGGCACCTCAGTCTTCACCGCCATTGCAAGCCGTTCAGCCACTCCTAATGGACTGGCTGCACGGCTTGGATTTAATGAAGAAACCTGTAAACTTCAACCCCAGAGCCGTTTGTCCCATGGACTGCCGCGACGGTGATGAAGACAACCCCGACAGTGAGCGGGTCAGACGCTTTCAGGCAGCGGACGCTGCGGACCTGCCACCGACGCAGGTCCGCGAGGATCTACGTGTGGAGGGCGATGCGCCCGGGGCTCATGCCGGATGCATTTCGGAGAAAGGAGAGTATACAGCGCGAGCAGATGCATCGCTCAAGGTCTATTGTCCATCAACTGGTGCTTCTGGTTGAGAAAATCGTCCGCCCGGACCCCAAATCAAAAAAGCCAAACCCCAAATCCAAAACTCAATATCTTCAATCCTGAATCCTAAAGTGGCCCCTGGCAGCCGGAAATCCAGAAATCCCGGGGGCCTTCATTTTCAGCGGCTCGCAGCTGCCGGAAAATCCTAAACCCAAAATCCCAAATCCTGATCGAAAGCCCAAGATCCTGAATCCTAAACTCCTCGGTTTCAGCGGCTCGTAGCGGCCGGAAATCCTAAACCCAAATCCTAAACCAAAAATCTAAAATCTTAGATCCTTAGCCCAGCCATCCTAAATCCTCAACCCAAAATTCTAAGTCCGAAACCCAGAGCACTAAATCCAAAACCCGAGATCCTAAATCCTAAGCCCAAAGTCCCAAATCCTAAGCGGCCCCGCTGCCGGTAATGGTCTGGAGGATTTAAATGGCCATTTCCAATGCCTCCGGGATTTTCTGGATTTCCGCTTGCTGGGAGCCCTAGGCCGAAAACTTACCACTTCTGGCAGCTGGAGCCCCGGGCCAAAACCCTGTTGTTTCGATGTTTAACGCTTCGAGACTACCGCCGGCAGCGGGTGGCTGGCCCAGGCCGACAGCTTGCTACTTCGACGTTTAAACCCTCCACCGGCAGCGGGAGCCCCAGGCCGAAAGCGTGATACCTCGACGTTTAATTCCTCGAGACCACTGCCGGCACCGTCGGCCCCAGGCCGAGAGCTTGCTGCGCAGAGGTCGTGCGCCTAATTTATGCCATCGTACAATAAAGTTCACGGGAATTTCCACGGTGGTTCATCGGAGTGCTGGAAGCGCGGTGCTTCCAGATCTCCTCCTTCTATACACAATCTCCTGAATACTTGCTATCAAACATCTGCGCGCAAATTAAACTTAACTTCCGCGTGATGTAGAGCTGATCCGACTTTCGGCATCTGGATCGTACTGCTTGTGATAGTGCTTTGTGTATTTGTATGGTTAAGAGAAAAAGAAGAAGATAAAACTTGAACACACAACGAACCTCGGGTGGGTCGGCGGGCAGCGAGCAGCTGCGCGTGCGGTTTTGGCGCGCCGTAAACGCCAAAACCGGAGCCCTGGAGATATTTGCCTCTTTCACCCTCAATGGCAGCCAGCGGCTTGTGGTTGCAAAGCTCTTCCGGGCTTTGCCACCGGGTGAAGGTCTGTCTGTCTGGATGTCTGTCTTCCTCCGCGGCATTTGCGTGCGGATACATGGGATTTACGTCTGCATGCATGTATGCAGCAAAAACCACAAGCATATATATATATATATATGGTA
>CAJNDV010036008.1:0-11831 GCA_905221635.1 Symbiodinium sp. CCMP2456
GAAGGTCTTTCAGGTCACAGGTAGGGGACAGAGTAATTACCAATACTATTCTGGGGTTCCGTATTATCTCTATAGTACAACATACCCCCAAAACCCTATTGATTACGATTACGACCCCCTATTTTTATTAAGCAAAAAAGGCTTGTTTGCAGCTCCTAGAAGTCTGGATGCCGGAAAGTGTAGTGTATGCAGGCGGATAGATCCAAGCCCTTCATCCTCCAAACTCAACAGCATAATGTAGGGGCCTAAATAATTACCAATACTATGTTGGAGGGTGCCTTATTATAATTTATAGTATAATGGGCCCCAAAACCCTATTCTAATTATGAAGGCCCCTATCTTAGTGTTGAAGCTAAGGCTTGGACGTAACTGCACCTCGTGCGTTTGTTTGAGTGGCCGCTGTTTCCATCAGAATGACTGTCACGTCAACGTTGCACGGCTTCGCGAGTAAGAGCGCCTTCCAACCCCTAAACCCTAAACCCTAAACCCACCAACAGACGGTGTAGGGTTTAGGGTTTAGGGTTTAGGGTTCACCATATCGATGGCATTTCAAGGTTTGTCATGGCCTGGGATGTAGGGTTCACAGCTCCAAATCCTGTTTGAGGACGGCCTAGCTGGCACATTGCCCACCAGGCGGAGGGCATTTGCAAATGCTGCTTTCCGGTTGCCCGCGGGGTTGTAGATTTGTGGAGTTCGTGAAGGTTCCTAAACCCTGAACCCCGAACCCCAAACCCTAAGCCCCGACCCCTAAACCCGAAACCCTAAAGTTTGGGCCGAAACTGTCCGCTACAAAGTCTGTAAAGGCCTGGTTTCCAAAGTAGGCATTAGAAGATGGTTATATGGGAGTTTCCGAAATTCAGGGGTACCTTATTTTGGGGTCCTTATAATAAGGATCCTTCTGTTAAGGGTTACTATATTAGGGTCCCCTATGTTGGGAAAACCCCATGTAGGCTGCATAGGGGTAGTTCTCAACAATAGGGTCCCGTGTTAGGTTCCCCCATACAGTACGGCACCCTCATAACAGAAAAGGGGCCCCAATGCAGAGACTTACACATACAGGTCTTTCTCAGCGGGATTCCGTAGGGCTTCATCAATATGGGCATCTGTCTAACTTATGCAAACTATCAGGCGACATCCATCCTTCGGAGGAAACATAGAAAGATAAACGCAGATTGATCAGCTAGGAATGTGCAAGCTGACGTCAACAGCCATGAAGGCATAGCATTGAATGCACTATCGTGAAAACAGTTCTTCCCTGCGCGGAATCTATTTCAAGGCTGGAAGAACACGAAAGATGTCAGCTCATATTACACCGGCTAGTAGGCATGATTCAGCAACAAGCTCCTACTCTTGCTTCTGCGCTTGCTCATTCTCCTGCCCTAACTCAAAGCAGGTAGGGAGATGTACCGGAATGAGATTTTAATTTTCAGGGTGGGGGTGGTGCTGAATAAACGGGGGCAGGGATTTCGGATTAGCCCTAAACCCAACCCTCCAAAAAGGCTTGAATGTGGTAGTAGCAGTGCGAGCCCGTGAAGCTTAATCCCTAAACCCCGCTAAACCCCTAAACCCTCAACCGCCAAAAGAAGCAGAACACCAACCTCCACTGTAGGCCAACGCGGACGAAGAGCGCCGCCGAGCTCCTTCGGAGCTGAGTGTTGGACGTGCCTGCTCTGACCCCTTAGGGCTTTGGGTTTAGGGTTTAGGGGTTCAAATTCAGACCCGATGAGATTGACATGAACAGGCGTCGATGATGCCGCGAAGATTGGTTTGGTCGTGCTAGCTGGGTTGGGGGCTTGTTTATCGTCGCCGTAGCACTGACAAGACTATAAGAGGTAGGGAACGGGTGCAATTGCCTCAGGTTTTGTGTTCCAGAAGCGCGACAGTGTGGGGTTTGGGTGTGGTAGGTGTCGGGCAGTTTTTGTTTCTTGTGCCAACAGACCAACCGCTGCCGTGTTTGCTGCATGGGTGGGGCAGCAGGGGGACCTGGTCAGTATATTCTACGGGCCTAAATGACTACCTATACTATTTTCCGGGTTCCTTTTTATGATTATAGTATAACATACGCCCAAAACCCTATTCTATTTATTAAGCCCCCTCAATTATTCTGGTTCATGGAGCTCGTTGGAGTCCGCTGGAGCAGGGCAGGCCCGTTGGCGCAGATACTGTCACAGGCACATTAGTCATTAGTGACAAGCCGGAGACGGCCTGGCACCAAAAGAAGGCGGGGCTCAAGGCCCATCACCCCTTCTGTCACGTAGATGATCACGAATGTGTGCCAGCTAGGGGCCCCTTCGCTGCTGGAAGCCGGTAGAATTGGTGTGGATGCTTTCGAAGGGGCTCCTTGCTGAACATTCCCACCTTATATGGAAGCCTACTGGTGGAGCTGCATACGGCTGGATGCATGAACTACTACCACTACTATTATTGCCTGCTACCCCTACTACTACTACTACTACTACTACTACTACTACTACTACTATGACGACGACTGCTACTACTACTACTGCTACTGCTACTGCTACTGCTACTGCTACTGCTACTGCTACTGCTACTGCTATTGCTACTGCTTCTTCTACTTGTCGCGATTTCGCCAACGACTACAACAACAACTACTACTCCTGAAATACATAGCAACAGTATTCCTTTTATCATATTTAGTAATTGTTGTTTTGCAATTATTGGGGATACCAGTGGTAATAATCATAATCACCAGTGAGCAGTCGGAAAGGCATGCTTGCTAGCTCATGGGTGCATACATCTATGTGTTGTGCATTCATCCTAGTGCAGACTTATGACTAGTTCCTTTTCTGCAGCTATTTTTTGATTCTTTGGCAACTCAACAACTTTGCGAATGCATGTGTCGTTGCAGCTGAAGGTAGTCAGGTTTATGTGTAAAACGGTTTTCCCTGGTTATGGCTTGGCTTCACCAGCAGGCTCCTCGCATGGAAAGCTGTAAGTCTGGGCTGTCTCACATCTTAGGCACCTGATTCTCACCTCCACTGCAGTAGATGCTAGTATCCAAACTTTACTGTAGCTGCGGCTGCAACTACACCCAGACCTAAACCCCTAAACCTCAAACCGAGCGATCATGGATCACTGCGTGGTTGGCGAGAGACCTCCTGACTTTTCGAGGAACCCATGCCGTCCGGCGGGCAGGCCATTTGGAGCATTGCACCAAAGCAGCCACTGGTCGTTTAAGGTGCAGTATATTTGGGTTAATTAAGCTGGGGTCTAGCGAATTTATTGAAGGAATGTCAGCTCAGGGATTTAGCGGTTCCAGGCCAAGACAGGTACTTCATCAAAATCTCGTGTCAGCTTCACTGCGAGGGTGCAGCTTGCACTGCTATTTGCTCGAGATTTTACAAGCTGAAAAGGGTATTGAAAGTCCAGGTGCATGAGGAAAACCAGCAGCAGCACAAGCAGCAGTGGCAGTAGCCGATTACAAAAACATGTTGAATACTTGGTCATTCCGTAATTCCTTCCCGAATTAAGCACTGTGTAGCCTTCGTGTAACAGGCAGGGGAAAGTCGCAGCAAGGACGTGGTGCCGAGAAGGTAAGTTCGATTTGGTGGCAGTGGCTTCAGCCAGTCGGAGATTGGTTTTAATGCGATATGCCCGGGATACCTTGCAACAACGGCCGTTTCACATTGTTTCGCTGGCCGCGTTTTTTCTCGAAGATGCGCATGAGGCGTTGTCATCTTCACTACTACTGAATGTCCGGCAGCCAACCCTACACGCTAAAGGCTTCATCACCAAAAGCCATTTTGGGATCCTGACTTTCAATGCTGAAGCGGTTTAGGGTTTGAGATTTGGGAGTGTTGAAGGCCCACCTTTCCTGGCAACATCAATATGCTTTAGATTCGATGTTCAGAGGTTGAAAGATACGATTCATGAAGTTGTTCAGAAATCTTGCGATGACGTCGCCAGATTCAAGCCGAGACTGCCAATGTATTAATGGTTAGAATAAGGTTTTGGGGGGTATATTATACCACAAATATAATAAGGAACGCCCCAGAACCCTATTCTAATTATTAAGGCCCCTACATTATCCGCCCTACACCTTGAAGGCTTCAAGCGGCTGAGTTCCCTGGAAGCTTGGATTTTTGGATAGCTTTGGGGTTAGGGTTTAGCGCTTAGAGTTTAGGGCTTAGGGGTTCAGGGTCCATAGGGCTTTGGGGTTCAGGGTTTAGGATTGGGTTTCTTAAGGGTTTTAGCAGCTGCTTTAGGTTAGGGTTTAGGGTTTAGGGCTTCATCAGGGAGGGCAGCTAGAAAGAATGGGCAGGGAGTGCTCCTCCGTGAGACTCCAGCCTGGAGTATACCAGCATTTCCGACGTTATGTTGTAATACAGCTTGATTTCCTATATTATATATTGTATGCTATGGTATACCATACAATAGTGATTTGATGGCCGGTTCAGATTCTGCGATGTTCGAGTTTCGGCTTCAGAAGTCAGGCTTTCCTCACGTCCACCTCTTGAGGTTTTCTCGTGGTAGGGTTTAGGGTTTAGGGTGCTTCGGGTACTGGTGTGGCGTGAGTGGTGTGTGTGTGTGTGTGAGATTTGGATGCATGCTTGTTGAAATCCCAGTTGTTCTGTACTTAGTGATCGGGGCCTACGACTCTCGAGTCACAAAAGCAAATCCTAAGCCCGAAATCCTAAACCCCAAATCCATGACCTCCGGCGATGCTCTTCCGAGAAGCTGCAAGGTCTCGTTTCTGATAAGGTGCATTCGTCCCTCAAACCCAGCGGCTTTCATCCGGGTGGCCAAAGGCAGCAGACTTCAGGAAATCATGAATTGCTATGCGTGTTTATATACACACATCGGTATGTACGCATTCCGAAAGTGGACCCACCAAAGTGGCGAATAGAACATGCATGCACAGGTACATTCAAGTCAAGGGCTAGAAGGTGAAGCAGTCCAACATCCAGAGCCCTGCCCCACATGCTTCAGCACACAAAGAAAGTGCGATTTTACAGCAAATGGCCGGCAGGATGGAACGGTGCCTGACTTTTTCCTGCTCATGTATCATGTGCGTTTTGTATAGATGCACCATATATAGATAAGTCTGGGTGCGTATAATATATTGAAAATTCAGACTATATCTGCAAAATTGTATATCTGTCTAAGCAATCGTATGCACACAGGCATATAATTAGATACATGCGTACATACATACATACATACATACATACATACATACATACACGTGTATATACATTTAGGTTATAATAAATATATATACATAAACATACACACATACAGAAGGACATACGTGTATGTATATATATATAGCCAGCTAGATAGAACGGCACTCATATATGTATGTGTATATCTGTTAATATATATATATATATACATGTATGTATAGGAGGGTGCACACATGCATGTATGTATGTATGTATGTATGTATGTATGTAGATGTAGATGTAGATGTAGATGTAGATGTAGATGTAGATGCAGATGTAGATGTAGATGTATATACATGTATGTATGTGTTTGCATGTGCATATGTTTTTATGCATGCATGCATGCATGGATGGATGGATGGATGTATGTATGTACGTATGTATGCATGCATATATGTACGCATGTGATAATGTATGTACGGTACGCATGTAAGTAGCTTGACCAGTCGAAACAGCAAAGCCAGTCAGCAGTGTTACTTTCATGAAAGAATGTCATAGCAGCAGCTTTCTACCTGGGGGTGTGATCGATGAAGTGCGCAACAACTTTGCAACTGAGGCTCTGCAGGGCTGTTCAGCAACACAAATGACATGCCTCACACAGGTGCCTTGATAATTCGATGGTCTTGGCGGTGTATTCTAAAAGAGAGTATGAAACCTTCAGGAAATAATATAAGTCCGACGCCTATACTAGGCATAAGACATGAAACAGAGCTCAAACATTGTTCTCGGCGTCTCCTGGTGGAATGCACAACTTCTTGCATGAGAAACAAAAGTCCACATACTAAATATGAATAAGTAAAGCACGCATGTCTTGGATCGAGGATTCTCAAGAACTGATTCCTGCTTCAGCCGTTGTAGAAGCAACATGCTTTGCCCTAACTCCCATGATGAATATATGCAGGCGCCCAGTGTTGCGTTTCATGCTGCGCTTTGAGCCACCCCTCTCTCGATTGTGCGAGGGGAACCAGAGGTGAGACACCTGAACCAAGTCGTAGATCAGATTCCACGCTTTTGGTTTAGCGGTCAAAGTTCAGGATCCAGCTAGACTAGTGTTTTGGCGAGCAGTAGACGGCAGTAGATTGTAAGCTTCCAAGCATTGGCGTTGAATTACAGTTCCCAGATGTTTTACATCTTTGGGTTCCGGATCCGTGCGTCGAGATGACCCGAGCAGTTGTTGCTCCAGTTGACGAGTTCAGGGGTCAGGGATCGGGTTTGCAGAGCAGTGTTCACGGTCCAACTTCTGGCTCAACTCTTCCCAGATTTGAGTTCTCCTTGCGTGGAGACGTGACCAACAACCCGGCCAACGCCGTAAGGCCATGTGAAAACCCTAAGCGCTGCTGCCCCAAAAAACGCCTTGACGTAAGATCTTGTCCATCGAAAGTGGAAGCGAAACCGACGGCTGATCTGCAGCGGACATGTCTGGAGGGGTGACCCTGAAACTGAAACTCTATCCCCTTTGAACTCTGAATTCCTACACACCCTATAAACCCTGAACTTTATACCGGATCGTGGTAGTCTCAACAGTGCAGACTTCACCGTGGAATCAGGAAGTGCCGACTGCACAAGAGACATGAGCACCCAACCCCAAACCTTAAACCCCAAACCGCGTTTGCTGGGACATTGGAGTCTCTGCATTTGGCCGCATGAAGAGCTTCGACGCTTCAAATCCGTACACTACACTGCCTGAACATGCCAAAATTACCCTGGGTATTGCGTTGCATGGTCTTTTATTTGTACTATATTGCATGCATTCCCTAAGGGTCCATGTACCCAAATAGTAGAACATTGGCCTTAATGTAGTCCCTATATGGGTACTTTAGGGCCAATGTTCTACTACTTGGGTACATGGACCCTTAGGGATTCTGTTGCATTGTATCTTTGCCTGTTTAATCTCCTAGCAGGTTGATGGGGCTCATGGGTCTTGGTTTGACAGGTCAGGCTCTACTGTTTCATGCTTCTTGGGTAGAGGGTTACCTGTAGTCTCCATTGTAGTTCCTTTTGGAGATGCCTTATAGCATCCTTAATATATAATTGGTTAAACCAAAAAAAGGAACTACAACGGAGAACCCTATAACTATCATGGCCCGACCCGCTACTTAAGAACATGAGGCTTCTATTGAGCACGATCGCAGGGTTTAGAGGGCTTTTTTAGAGTTGAGTGTACTTTCTGTCCTTGTACACCCATGGCACCCCACACTTGCATCCCTAGGATACTTGAACACCTCTGAATTAGAGCAAACGGCAAACGAAGCATTTCGAAGATCTGCGCTGGCAATGAGCACGCTATGCCAGTTCTGAATCAACATTCTCTCAGTTTGTTCCTTTCCGGTCCAGGGTACTGTAATTCTCGAATACAGCTCTTTAGGGTAAGAGAGCTCGAAACATACAAAACCACTGAAAATAGTGGTTTGCAAAAACGCAGGCCACACAACCTCATCTTCAGTCGGGCTATGGGGTAGTATGTACTTCGGGGTTTGAATATCATGTGCGTGGCTTTGTGTGTGTGAGAGACAGGGAGAGTCTTTCAACTTCCTCGTAACTTGCTCGTTGGCGACTGGTGATTAGTTTTGATGCGAGTTCCGGTCAGAACGGTAGAATGAAAACAACTTAGCGCAACTTCTCATCTGTCTGATGGCACGCGTAGGTGCAGAGTCATCAACAAATAGTGCGATATCAGGGACTTTAGGCTGCAGGGTTTACATTCAAAGTGAGTTGATGCAGCAACAAGTGTTGCGATGCTGTCAGTTTGACAGCGAGTTGTTTTGAGGGAGTGCCATTCCCTACCCAGTCATTGGCAGATTTCCGAGGCTTCAGATCTCAATTCGTTCGCTGTCCCCTTCCACAAAGCTACGGATCTGCGGACACTTCGTTGGTCTCGTACTTCTGTCAAAACGTTCAAAACCTTTTGAGGAAGGAAATTCCACAATAGATGATAACTTTTGCGTGCATCAACGACAAGCCCTCGACCCTCTGAACACACATGAAGACACCGACAAGAGCAACTTGTGACAGCGACTGCTGCCGCTTCTGCTGGTCCTCTGCGTCCTGCTGCACAACGGCGAAGACTGCGTGCTATACTTGCTGCCACTGCCCCGGTGCGGAGCAACAATACATAGCACTAAGCCTAAATCACACGACCGTGTAGAGAAGAAGCCTGGAATGATGCTACCTGGGTGCCTCTAGCACCTCGTCATTTGCGAGGAAGTCTCGGAGGCTTTCACTTCTCCGGGAATGCCTGATACAAGTGACCTTTGCAAGTAGGTCTATACAGTTTTCGGATATGTTCTCTACGGTCACAACACTTCCAATAAATGTGGTAGTATGATGTCTAATCTCATGTCATGAGTGATATATATATATATATGTATATAGATATATATATATATATATACAGATATAGATGTACACTAACTGTATTAGTACCCTGAGGGTCCATGTACCTAAAGAGTACATACAATGGCCCCAAAGTGCCTGTATAGGGACTAACCTGCGTATCTACTATAGAGGTACATGGACCCTGAGGGGCTTAGGGGTAGCTAATGTACTTGAGCCGGAGTCACGGAAGCCTAGGTTCGTGCCCATAGACCTTGTCTTTGATAACTAGCTGATCATTCGAAGGCTGATGGGTTTAGGGTTTAGGGTTTAGGGTTTAGGGCTGTTGTTAAGCGGCCAGCATGGAGTCCAACGGTCGGCACCATCACATCAATATAGTTTCAGCCATCAGCTGTTGACTTAGGGCAGCTGCTGTTCGCAAAGAAGCCAGGGCACTTCTTTCCGCTATGAGCTCTAGACGCTCAAGCCTAAACCCCAAACCTGCAGCATCTCATTGCCAGGAATCAGGCAGTCTACCCCTGCTCTTGTGCCGTGGGTCGCCGGGCATGGTTTGGAAATCTCCATCCCACTACAAAACACAATGCTCAATCCAATATTTAGCCATTTAACCATCCAAAACCCTAAACCCTAAACCATCCAAGCCCCTAAACCAATCTTCACGCCGGCCCTTGCGATGCCATGTGCCTCTGCTTGTGTCAGCGCTGGTGGGCGATCCCCGATGCTCAAAAGCTCGAAGCCCTTCCCAGCGAAGCTCATAGCCACAGTAAGGAAAAGGTAATGTAGGGGCCTTATAATAATTAGAATAGGGTTTGGGGTATATTATACTGTAACTATAATAAGGAACCCCGCAAAACCCTATTCTAGTTATTAATGTCCCTATGTTGATTTCTCGGAGTACTTGGCACACACAACGGCGGACGCTTTCTATGACCTGCGGTACACGAATTAAATAGGCCATGTCGGGTTGCTTGCAAAGGCCGTGTGATGGCTTAGGTTGATATGTGGTTCGTCTTTAACTAGGCTGTTGTGTTCACAACGGAGCTGAGCGCGATGAGGGCTAAGGTCACGGAAAGCCTCGCTCGATGCCTACATGTGTGATAGAGCCCAGTATAGAGCCCATCAGAACTTTGAATCGCAGACGGTAACACCGAGATAATGCCTAGGAGCCTCAGCGAAAATCATACAATCTTCTGTGTCTTGCCTCTACAATGCCTGTGCTGGTAAGGTACAAAGAATATGAGTCATCAGTCATTTCTTCTCATTTTCCGTATCGCTTGCAGCCATGAAGACCCATACACAAAGCAAGTCTTTGGTACAAAGCTTAAGCGTGTCCCCGACTCACAAGCCAGAGATTGGTGTTCAGGGTTTTAGGGTATTGAATAACTTTGGAAGTTCCGGGTTCTTGATCGCCTTTCAGTGCATGCCTGGCAGAGCTACGCAGATGCTGTGCACAGCCCGCTGTCCAGGACAACTGGCTTTGACCACGCGGTGCGCGAGTGACATAGAAATCCCCAAAGTACAATCTGGCGGATTTAAGCTAGGACTGAGGCTTCCGTTCGTGCTACACAATCCCAGCATGACAGAAAATGAGCAGTGTGCCGATCCATTTCCCTTGCCAGTAAAACCCCTAAGGCTAGGTTTTGCACAGCCAACTCAGGAAGCCCTGACCAGTTGGCTCATGTCTGGAATTACAGACTCAACGCAAGTGGCAAATACATCAATATATATAACCATAATAAACTATATTCCGACGTACAAGTAAGGCGTGACAGGTTTCGCTGTGTTCTGGTGTTAGATATGTGTACGTATGTATATACATATACATATACATACGAAGATGCTTAGACTATGTGTATATATATATGCATAAATACATACAGTAAATAATAAATAGATGGATATATAAACAAGTAAATACATATATATATATATATATAGAGTTATTCGAACTTAGTGTCACCTTTTTTTTGTGTTTTTCATTTGTTTGTTCACATGAAGCAGAGGTGCAGCTACATATACATGCATACATGCATCATGCATATGTGTTCTGGGTGCTTCTGTCGGCGCTATCAAGACCAAGCTTGCAATGCTCATCAAGTCGCGATGTTCTGTATAAGAGCATCGCATCAACCAAGCACGGTGCATGCAGACCAGCTTTATGCACCAACAGATATTAGACCAGTCAATGCATACGTTTTTGGAGCGTATGTTCGTTGGTGATCAAAGTCAAAAAGTTTTTGAAGCGTATGTTCTTTGATGGTCAGAGTCAAAAACTGTGTTTTCAATGCTTGGCAAGCGAATCCGTGAATACCTAGTTGCAAATTTGCGTGTTGTAGTGCCGTGTTTGACGCAAGTGTTTCAGAAGTCTTCCAGGCAGAGCAAGAATCCACATGAATGAGCCCGTAGCTGACGTAGAAACACTGAGTCAGACAGTTTATGCCGTTGCACATCCCTAAACCCTAAACGCGAAACCTTGGATCCTCAACCCTGAATCGTAGCCTGAAGCCCTAAACCCTGAACGCTAAACCATCCGTTCATACTGCGCCCCTCTAGTCCGAGTATCAGAGAGCCGTGGCCACCTCAGTTGTCATGTGTTGCCCTGCGGGGTCCTTCGAAATCACGCGCAGGCTGTGCACAAGCATTGCTGGTGACTGGGCGTTACCCGTTGTCACATCATGTTGTTGCCGGTTAGGATGAGTCAGACAGCTTGATTCCAACAGGTGCGCCAAGCACAAAATAACTGCCGTGCCCACTTGCACTCGGAGCATGCTAGCGTCCCAGGGCCGCCCGTCCTAGCCTTGCACCCGCATCAAGTTGGCAAGTGACTGAAGCACAATGCAGTTGCCTTATCTGTTGGCAAGCTACAACTCCTGCAGCTGTTTAGCATGCGTATGTCAAGCGTTTGCTCCTTCCGTTGGTGAGCCGTGGGACCATCATAACCCGGATTCCCCAGCAAGGCATGCTTCACTGCAAGACTATATGTGGTAAGTCAACTTCAGTTCAAGGGACTGCAGATGTCAGGGCTGTTGTTGCAGCCGCTGTCTCATGCCACAGCACGAATTCCTCATGCATCCACGACGCACGGCTTGTCAAGTTCGGAGCAACTAGGATTTATTTTAGGATTTAAGTTGAGTACGAAACCTCTCGGCGCCTCTGAAACCGTATGCGCTTTGCCACCGCGGCACGTGGGTTCCTAGGCATTTCTGCATCCCTGGGCCATGCAAGTTGCTGATGCTGTCTCTCGAACCGAGGCCGGCTTTCGATGACATGTTGCCAAGATGGGAGGGTACCTATCCCTAAGGGTCCATGTAC
>CAJNDV010036008.1:13657-25281 GCA_905221635.1 Symbiodinium sp. CCMP2456
TACATATACATTTACATTTACATTTACATTCACATTTACATTTACATTTACATTTACATTTACATTTACATTTACATTTACATTTACATTTACATACATACATACATACATACATACATACATACATACATACATACACACATGCACACACACACACACACGCACACACACGCACGGCATGGCCCTGCCATTGCAAGCTCACATGAGGCTTGAGAGGCCTCCACGCCGACGAGTGGAGGAGACGACCGCAGAGGCACAAGACGTTTCCACCGTCATGAGTCCGATAGTGTTGGTCTTGCAGCCCCAGTGCAGAGCCACATTCGTGCAGTAAGCTGTATGTTTCTTGCATTTGTGCCAAGTTTACCTGAGCTTTTTCCGCCTGAGATGTCCCAGCTTCGGCAGGATTCACCAGAGCCGCAGTCGTCCCCGAGGGTTGTTGAGGTGGGTCGCAGAAGCATGGAGGGCGTTGCGTCAAGGGTGTAGGACATACCACAGTCAGATTTGGGTCTTGGCAGCTGGAAGAGTGCAGTAGTCGCCCGGCTAGAACATGATCATCACAGCCAGGTATTAATGTTGCAGATGGCCGTTTCGTGACATCGCAATACCACCGGTCACAACAGAAGTGTCCTCGGCTACGGCAGCCTTATCCACACCCCCACTGCGTCTCAGCACGTAACCATCGTCATCCCCGCTCACTCCGGGATCCTTCTACTGTTACCAAAAGCACCGACGTTGACAGCCCATCACCTCCTAAAGTGTGGCTGGCGGCTGCATTCGCAGCTTAGGAGGACGCAGTTGTTGCTTCTTGATCGTCTGCGCAAATCGCATGCAACACACTCCGTCCTAGCAGGAAGTTGCTGTGTTAGCCGTTTCACCATCATCATGTCGTGACACGGGCCGCAGTGTCGACAGAGATCCATCCATCCATCCATCCATCCATCCATCCGTCCGTCCGTCCATCCGTCCATCCGTCCATCCGTCCATCCGTCCATCCGTCCATCCGTCCATCCAGCCAGCCATCCATCCATCCATCGACCCATCCACTATCTATCCACCTATCTATCCATCTATCTGTCTGTCTAATTATCTACCTAGCTACCTAGCTACCTAGCTACCTATCTATCTATCTATCTATCTATCTATCTCTCTGTTTATCTATCTATGTGTCTGTCTATCTATCTGTCTTTCTATCCATCTAGCTATCGATCTATCTTTCCAGCAATCTATCTATCTAGCTGTCTATCTGTCTATCTATCTAAATCTTCCTATCCTATCTATTCATCTATCTGTCCAACTGGCTGGCTGGCTGGCGAGCTATCTATCTATGTCTAGCTTTCTATCGATTTATTTGTTTATTTATCTACCCATCTAGCTGGCAGGAAACAGGACCCGAGCCGGTGGAAACAGGTGCCGGGCCGGTTGGGAGCCGCGAGAGTGCTGCAGAAGAACTGCCTGTGCCTTCGAAGCTGTTGCAGGGATCCTGAGGCCTTCTGTTGGGGTGTAGGGTTCAGGGTTTAGGTTGAGGTGTAGGGTTCAGGGTTCAGGGTTCAGGGTTTAGGTTTAGGGTTTAGGGTTTAGGGACAATACCAGATAAATACAGGAAGGAGTAGGAGGGCAGGCGTGCAGATCATTGTCCAGGGCAGCTTCGGTCATGACATCCAAGGCGCTCGAGGAGCCCGCGCAGCAGACGGAAGATCGAGCAGATCAGGAAGCAAAGACTGAGGCCTGCTACATTTTCGATATACGCCTACACACACACCTATACAGGTATGATCATAACTATAATGTACATGAACTTGCACACCCACATGCACATATCTGTATAAGCTATGTGCTGTAATATACACGCATGAATATACATGTGATATATATATATATATATATGTATGTATGTATGTATGTATGTATGTATGTATGTAGGTATGTATGTATGTATGTATGTATGTATGTATGTCGGGGTTATAGTTCATAACACGCACACATAGTGTACCTATGCAGTTCTGCAGATATGTTTATGTGATGTAGTTGGCTGTTTGTCTGTGTCTCAGTATTATGGTTTGTTTGCCCAATCTTGTTTTGACTGTTTGCGCACGCTCTTAACTTTCTGAAACAGCCACATGCCTTTTCATGTGTGTGTGGAACTTTCTAGAATCTAGCATTTACATATGTACATATACTCATATGTTGATGCGGTTTTGTCCATATGTATCTCAACCTTTGTCTGTTTCTGATTCTTTGGATAGGTTTTATTTGTTGTTTGTCTTTTCTTCGCTGGTGCTATTTCCGTCTGGCTGCCGCATAGTTCAGACTGTGCTACTCTTGGCGTAGCATCACCTCCCAAGCGCGTGTGTGCGGATATCCTGTTGACCGGAGATCACATTGGTGGCTTCACATGGTCTTACATGTCAGCTGAATGCCCAGCCCAGGAATCAGGAAGCCTAGGCCCAATGCTTGCGAGTCTGTCCTGTCAGGTGGAGAGGGTGTCCTCGAAGCCCAGCGCCAAAGAACAGCCGGAGGCAAAGACTTCTCCGGTGGAAGCACGGTGGCAGAAGGACGAAGTCCTGGTAGAGACTTCAAAGCCTCAGGAGGACGCTGTCTCCTCGAATCTGCCTTGATTTCTGTTCTCGCTATTGAGTGGCATAGTGAAACAGTTCAGTACACATAGGAATATAAAACCAGTCATATGTGTATATATGCTATATAAATACATTATATGTACATACATACGACAAATCAGAGCATCAATTCTCTGCAATCATTAATGGCAATATCACTTGAGGTGCATACACAGTCAAGTACAAAAAGAAGCCTATAGTAGCTGGCCCTTCGATTCCAGACCTTGGTTTGCCTTATCCCAGCGCTTCAGGAGTCACGAGTTGAATCAGCCGACGTCGAGCCCAGCATGCCGCCTAAGCCTGTTGTGGAAGAGGCCCGGGTAAGTGTTCAGTGTTGATTGCCTTGTGCTAATCAAGAAGATTAGATGGCGAACATCAGAGAAACTTGCAGATTCACCCTTGTTTGCCAGGTTTCGTTCTCAAGAATGGCTTCAAATAGACAAGAGACCCTCTCAGTTGCTTGTTGCTGCCAGGCAGCGATAGCCGATGATGCGTCCCTCAACGTCCAAGACGAGGTGGAGGCCAGATGCGGGTAGTTGGCTTCCTCAGTCAGTTGCATGGAGTGTCCTGTGAAAATCCACGACCGAGAGAAGCCATCAGCAAAATAGCAGACACACGAACCGCGCTTGGCGGACTGCGCCAGAAACATGCTCCAAATTTATGGGTGCCCGCAGGATGCCACACAGCGCCGTGCGCGGCTGCGCTCCTCGCGGCGATCTACGGTTTCAGTTCAGGAGCATCCTTTGGTGTGGTGTTTCGGGGCTCATCTATCGAAATGCAGGAAGTCGGACTGGTCTCTGGGGTGATGTGCTTGCCTTCCGATTCGGGTCTGTTGCGGGCATGTTTTGACTTCGACACTTCCTTCTTTGCTCCTGCTTCTACCCGCACTAGAGTTCCTACTGTACGATTTCTCATACTGGCTTATACTGGCGATAGGAGAAAGCAGCACACTTGCTTGCTTACTTGTTTACTCATTTACACCACCCCCAACAACAACAACTACTACTACAACTACTACTACTACTACTACTACTACTACTACTACTACTACTTACTACTACTAACTACTACTAACTACTACTACTACTACTACTACTACTACTACTACTACTACTCCTACTCCTACCACTACCACCTACTACTACTACTACTACTACTACTACTACTACTACGACTCCGACTACGACTACGACTACGACTACGACTACGACTACTGCTACTGCTACTGCTACTACCCCTGCTGCTACTACTAACACTATCACTACCGCTGCGACAACTACTACTGCGACGAGGACAAACAAATACCACCACCGCCGCGACCACTGCCACTACCACCACCACCACCACCACCGCCACCACAACCATCACCACCACCACCACCACAACCATCACCACCACCACCACCACCACGACCACGACGACGACGACGACGACGACTACTACTACTACTACTACTACTACTACTAGGCCTACTACTACTACTACTACGACGACTACCACTGCGACGACTACCACTGCTACTAATCAGCCTGAGCCCATCCCACCAAAGCTCCAATAATCGCAAGGGCCAACTCCTCGGAGATGTCGGTGCTCTAAAGTCGCAGCACGTGGCCCAGGGTTTGGGGAGTGGTGAGGCCGATGTGCAGACGGACTGACATGAAGAGCTGGTTTGTTTGTGTTTGTATATGTCTATATATACAAGTGTTCTAAGTTTATGTATTTATCTAAAAAGTGCGGCATCTTGTATTGTCCCATAGTTCATATACTGGAGCCGAAGCATCATAATTGTTCTTGTGTGTGATTTTCAGTGAGCAAAGGCTCGTGGATTCTTTGCGAGCGCAGCGGTCGTCGAGGCTCCCCGTCGGCACAGAGCAACAGCGCTCATGCCCTTGAGCCGCAGAGTGCATGTTAACCTGCTTGTCCGGAACAGGATCTCGGATGGCATACAAGGAGGAAGCTGAGAGTATACATCCGCCAAGCTGGCACATCATGCCCCAAAGCAGCGGCAGATATGCGAGTTTGGCGAGCTTGATGCGACGGTAGCGACCGTCAAAGGGCTGTTTCAGGTGGGCAGCTGTTGCGGGTTGGGTACAAGAGCAGCCTATTGAAGTTTCTTATGCGCAGCCCTCTCCCCAATATACATGTGCCCATATGTGAGTTTACCCACCTTTTGATTATCAACGACCCACCTGCAGCTGTCTTTGGAACAGCTGGTCCCTGGCTGTACCACCTTCGAGTCGTCATAGTAGCAGTCTTTGATGGACATGACACACCGCATGCCTTCCCGCGAAGCGGACATCAGCAGCCGAGCGTCGGAGCCATGCGTGAGTTTTCCGAGACCGCTACACCATACTTACACTTGCGTCTGATTATGAAAGAGTTCGAAACCATGTAGCCCAGAGGTGAAACCAGACATTGGCCTCGCCATGCTGTAAAGCCATGTGACCCCTTGGCTCATGAGCCCGTAAGGTGGCCATGTGTTCGACATTTCGTTTTTCGACTTGACGTGTTAGCCATTCCTTTGTGGGAGTCAAGTTTCCAGACACCGCACAACACAGCCGGGATTGTTCGTGCGCTTGCTGGAGCTATGATAACCTATACCAAGAAGCCCTAAACCTCTTGGCCCCAACGTGGCTCAGATGATGACGGCTTGTGATTCTGACATCCGCCGGCTCAGAGCATCGTGCTACAGCGCGTTCAAAAAGCGACCGGACTCTTTATGCGGTTCGACGGTTTTCAAGGTTCCGTGGTGTCGAAGCCCCGTAAGACCAGACCGGACCTTGGCCATGAGCCCACCACTGCCACGGCAGAGAATCCTTGGCAACAGCATAATGTAGGGGCCTTAATAATTTGAATAGGGTTTTGGGGGCTCCTTATTATATGATAGTATAATATACCACAAGCCCTCTTCTGATTATTAAAGCCCCTATATTAGTTCGCCCTTGCGCTAAGGCGATCTACAAAGAGTGCACAGCTCGGAAAGGACTAGTTTGCCCTCCGCAGATGCCGGATCCACAGCGACCAGACAGCGAGGTCTCCTATGCATGACTCCTCCGTCTGCAGTTCAATCTTTACAGCGAGGTCTCACAACTCCAACATCACCGCAGGCGACGCCCATGACATTGCTTCTCTGATCCTGACCACAGTAGTCCGGGTTTGGATTGATGAGCCCTCGTTTCTCCTACTATAGGGGCCTGACAATTACCTATACTATCTTGGGGGTCCTTGTTATAACTTAATTATAACTATAGTAGAATATAACCCCAAACCCTATTCTAACTATTAAGGCCCCCTACATTACTTGATCGTAAGCCCCAGGCAGATCCCGGGGCGCAGCTGGAGATTTGATCTTCTAGCTGCTCCTGTCGCTTGTTGAAGTGATTGATGTGGGAGTTTCCGAAAATTGGGGGTACCTTATTTTGGGGCCCTTATAATAAGGATCCCATTATTTGGGGTACTATATTAGGGTCCCCTATTTTCGTAAACCCCCATGTCCTGTTTAACGCCTATTGCCATGGTTATTATTCTGTGAAACAAGCGGTGGAAGAGGAATCTCTCGGTTGCAGATCTTTGGAGTCGATGCCCGTAGGTTTGGTTGGGTTGTTTGTTTCGCGACCCGGGTGATCCGGTTGAGTCCTCGGTTCAAGGACGGTTCTGAGCCGAAGGAAACAGACTGCCAATTACAGAAAGCCTTGCTAATCCCCGTAGACATGGAAGCCCTAAACCTTGGAGCCACAGACTCAGTCCCTAAACACCAAACCCGAAAAACTCGATTGCTAGGTGGAAAAAGGTGCTTAAAAGAAAAGACTCGATCGCAGATCTCTCCATCTTCGTGATGCCCATGCTCCAGTTCTTCCCCATACCAGACTGCTGCTTTGAGGAGGTCAAGGTCAGGGAGGGCTCTGGCGGGGCTGTGGGCCGTTTTAATGGCGGTTTCAGAAAGTTAGGGGCGTTCATCTAAGTCCCCCTTCAAAATTATACCCCGAACTTGGGGGTATGGTACTGAGGGGTCCGTAGATGAAAGCTCTGACTATGTGGTTGTGCACAAGTTGGGGTCCCTGATTTCTGGAAGCTCCCTTGCTCCCGATAACTCGACGAGTTAACCTTCAAACAGCCCTTCAGCCCTGAGATCTGCAGTTTAGGGGTTAGGGTTTAGGAAAAGACCACGAAGAGGAGTGGAAGGATGCCCGAAGAACCTGACTTCCCTCCACTGGGAGGATGAATTTAGGACTTTCGGACCGGACGCCTGTCTTTGGCAGATTATAGAGCCCAAACCCTAAACCCCAAAGCCCTAAACCCTGAACCCCAAACCCTAAAGCCCTGAGGTCTGTTTTTGGGGATCATAGAGGTCAGCATGAAAGGGACTCCTCGTAGGATCTTGGGCTCCGGAGCGGAGGTTTGGAGGTTATTTGTCTAGAGCTGATGTAGCATGCTGTATTCCGCTATAGTAAACTCTAGTAGACTATAGTCCGAAGTAGATTGTAGTAGCCTATAGAGTACTACTAGTATAAAACAGTATACCATAGTATATTAGGGGTTCAAGGGCCGAGGGCTTTGGAACTTCAGGGTTTGGAGCCGGAGCTTCGCAGGTTCCAATGTGGATCTATGACAAGTCGTGGTCTCCAGATTTCAAGAAGGACGAAGAGGCTAGCAAAGGGTGGACTGCTGGAACTTGGGGTATTTTTGAGCTTATGTCTTCGTGTCTTGTATATGAGCTCCAAACCTCCCACATGCCCTATGCAAGTTCGCGGAAAACTAGTGACAAGAGGGTTCCCGGCTACGCGTGCAACGGTCAGAGTCTTGGCCAAATCCACAGCGAAGGGTAGCCTGTTCTTCTTGCACAGCAGGACGCTGGCCAGACCTGCTCCGGCCTTAGACCCGTCGCACAACAGCTTGAGTCCTCGCAGCGAAAGCAGGTGTTTGCTAGTATTTGTTATTTAGGCTGGAGTTGCTCCTGTGTGAGTGCGTGACTCGTTTAATACGGCTGCAGGCGAGCCGATGGCTTTGCTGGGCCAAATGCAGGAGCAACCTGAAATGGTAAGGAGATGATAACAAGATCCAGGAAGCGTATACGACACGGTGCCACATGAATGGTGAGACCTCCCATGGCCTGTGCAGCAGAGATGCCCACGCCTGTCGCACCCCGTGCCAGGACGACAACTTGCCAACGCCCAGATCGAAGGTCATTGAGGCATGCCACTTCCTGAAACTGCTGAGTGCATAGGGCTAGCTTGAGGTTCGTGTTCATAAAAGTGGCCAGTACTAACAGCAGAAAAAGGCTTTGAGCAACACATCTCCAACAGCCCCGGTATCCTTCCCATTAGCCTCATTAGCCATTGGCACCCCTGCTGGTGAAAGTGGGCCCACCGCAGCCACGGCATGTTACCGGTTTGTTTGGTCGACGGGTCTTCGTGTCTCACATTTCCAGAGAGAAGAGCCCAGTTGCCAACCCGCTGTCTACGCTCTGGGCTCATCCTTTGGTTTACACTAGAGGCTCTGTAGCATGGGGTCTGTAATGCCCCTAAACCATAAACTACATGTAGTAACTAGTACCTCACGAAACAGCCACAGCTTGAGCCCCGCAATTTCCCGTAGGCCGACGTCGACCAGCCGGCTCCGGAGATCCCATATGCAGTCCCGAACTGAGGCATATAGTAGACAAGCATGCACGCCATGCTACATGGATGACGCTGCACTCTCTCTCTCTCTCTCTCTTTCTCTCCTCTCCATCCATCCCTTCACCCATCTGCCTGTCTGTCTGTCTGTCTGTCTGTCTGTCTGTCTAGGTAGATGTAGTTATACATATCTATATATATATATATATGAACACAGGACCAGGAATATGCTGGTATGTGACGGATGGCTTGTTTCTGCGTTTCTGCGGCTGTTCGTAGCCGGGCAGAGCGGGAGCTAGCGGTCAGTTGTCAAGACTCACCCCGCCTTTTCGACGAAGGTTGGCGAATACGCCGGTTCATGATAAGCCTGTATTGGATGGACACCAAACCAGCGGACGTCATGTCAAACGACTGATCAATCGCCTCACTTGCCAAGGCCAAGCATCCACGAGTTTGGGCCACAGAAGCTGTTCTTCTGATGTGCTGAAGGGTTGCCAAGTTGAGATTTCATGGAGTTTGGGGTGTCGGCCGCGAGGTGCCAAAATTAACTTCCCAAGCTTGATGACCAAGCCCGTATAACCCCCTGAAGAGGCCGGGAAGTCTTCCTGGTAGGATTTGTCCGTCTTTTCCCTGTTCAAGGATGCATGTTGCATTCTTGATCAAGCCATGCAGACAGTTCATGGCATTCTTCATGGTGTCTGTCTATCTACGAATCTACCTACTTAAAGATATGTTCGTATGTACATATACCTTTGCATGCCCCTCTGTGTGTATGTGTGTGAATGCGTCAGCATACACGTATATTTTCACATGTGTATATATATATATATTTTTATTTATTTATTTGCTTATTTATTTATATTTATATTTACATTTATTTACGCAGAACACATCCAAGTGGCACAGCGATAAACATAATGTCGTTGCCTCGCTTTGCCTGTGTGTGTGCATTGGTTTGCCTTTACTTACTTTCCATGTTCGCCAAGACGGCCAGGCTAGAAGTTAGTGTTTCCTCGGCTCAGCTGTCCTTGGAGACGTAACAAGTCTGGAAGCTTCGAAGGGGGCTTTACCCTGGCCCCAAACCGTCAAGTGCAAGTGCAATCTTGCTGGAGCTGCTTGGATGGACTTAAGCTACCGTTGCACGGTTGTCGGTTTGGGCAGAGAGTTCAAGCATCGAGTTGAGCACCACTAGCTCGTCGCAACTTGTAGTGAATTCTGAAGGAACCAGCAGCATGATGGGTTAAGCAGACATACCGTCACAAGCTGCAGAACTCAAGGCTCTAGATCCTAAAACCCGAGAAGCCCGTACCTGACGAGCCTCCCCGAACCCTAAATCCTAAACCCCAAACCCTAAACCCTAAAACCTAACCCCTGAACCCTAAATCTTAAACCCGGCTTCCAGGTTCGGCACAGCTTCATTGCGACGCGGGATTACGACTTCGAAGGCGGCCGCAGCTCCGTGCTGCTGTTGTTGCTCAAGGAGCCTCGGAGCTACCAAGAACCCAGGAAGGTTTAGGGTTTAGGGGTTTAGGGTTTAGGGAACAACCCAGGAAGCCCTTTCTGTAGGATGTATACATGGTGGGTCCTGCTTGTAGCCAGGTTGTATCAAAGTAGGTAGTACAAAAAGTAACCCAATTGCGAGCTTGCCAAAAGCTTGCAAAGAGTCTCACACCTGACAGGTGTTGGTCACCTGCCGAGCTTTGTTCTGGACTCAGAAAGCACTGTTTCGGTTTGTTTGGGAGTTACGCAAGTGTTGTACGATTTTAAGGCAAGGGGACTTTGGGAATGAGGCTTACTGGCTTAGGGCGTTCCCCTACAGCCAGGAAATTTTGGCCAGCAGCAGAGTGGGGTGCGTAGCTGGGCTTGTGGCTACTAGGAAGGGTCCAGTGAGTCGGAATGGAATGAACGAGGGCGCATGCAAGCACATTCAAGCTTCATGTTGAAGGCTATCTGCCCGGAGAGTGTCCAGCGCCCGTTTGTTGATCAGTCATATGCCGGTCGAATTTCTGGAGTCGACTCTTCGACACGCGAGAGCTTCAGCAGAAAGCCAAGGACCCTGATATACCCCGTATAAAAGGATTCTGATTGTGAGAAAGCCTAAGTTCGCCAACCAGTGTATGCACAGTTTTCAGAAACCCTTGCCCAGAGAGGCGTGGTCTGTAGCCACGAATCAGGAAGAACTCTCACTGCCTAACTTTCAATTACACGTCCCGTTGTGCACGCCTCGAACCAGAACATAGCTCTCACATTCTTTCGTGCTGCAAAAAGAACACAAATATATTGTATGATATCCACATATACAGCACGTGTTTATACGTTTCATCACGTGAGTGTATAACACAATAGACATGACATGAGCTATCTCATAAACTTACATCCCCGAGGTCAATCAGCACAGCACCGTCAAGACGGAACCCGTGCCTGGTACTTAGCCTCCTTCTCTGTGTCGCATTTTGGTTTCAGTTTCGGGTCTGGTGGTTCAGTGCTTGCGGTTTACGGAAGCCCTGAAAAGAGCCGTGCTCTTGTCAGGTGCACTCCTTGTTGCAACCTTTGAAGGTCGTATTACAACATCTGTTTGAGGGCGCACGGCTATTGGATATATCATTGCCTATCAACTTTCACTTGGACCAGGTTGGTTGACCGGAGCAACTCCTTCCAGTCTACCGGCGGGAGCACCGAAGCAGTGTCGACCGTCTAGATCCGTGTTCTCCATTGAACAAATTGCAATAGCGTTCCAAATAAGTGTTCTTATAAGGATATTATAATTGGATAATGAAAAATCTGTTTGAGATTTTATACTTCTTCGACAAAAACTTGTTGATTAGAAAATATTAGAATGGCTTGGCAGCAGTAAGTCGAACGATATGTTCTCTTCTTATTAATTCAAAGGTTATCGATGAAGGAAATTGGCTAAAGAAGTGGTCGAAAATCGAGATCCAAAAGAGGTGAAGATTTAGATTTCTTCTTGATTATTTGATATGATAAATCTAGTTTCGATTTCGGATTTAAATCGAATTTTTTGAACATCTACTCTATAAAACACTACGGTCAAACCAGCCCTATTCCAAAATTTTCGGGAAATTTCTGGACCCCGGCGAGCAAGCCGATTTGGTCTACCCGGGACCCAAAATTTCCGGAAAATTTAGAAGCTCGGACTGCAGCTTTAAGAGGGCGGGGCCTCTTCGGTGGTCTCGGGCTAGGCCCAGTCTTTTAAGTTGTTGGAAAATTTGGGGATCCGGGTGGCTCGACGCCTCGGTCTCGAAATTTGCGGAAAATTTTCAGTCATCGCTTCTCTAAGTTTCAAAAAAATTTAGACACCGAAAATTTAGAGAACGAATGCAGCCTTCTAATGTCTTATGTTCCAAAACGCAGAACATGCGTTACAGCCATTTTG
>CAJNDV010036008.1:25689-38900 GCA_905221635.1 Symbiodinium sp. CCMP2456
TACTACTAAACTACTACTATACTACTACTACTACTACTACTACTACTACTACTACTACTACTTCTACTGATACTACTACTACTACTGCTACTACTACTACTACTACTACTACCACTACTACTACTCCTACTGCTACTGCTACTGCTACTGCTACTGCTACTGCTACTGCTACTGCTACTGCTACTGCTACTGCTGCTGCTGCTACTGCTACTGCTACTGCTACTGCTACTACTGCCGATATTGGGAAAGCTGCTTCACTTCTACTTCGACTACTTGTTCTTCTATCTCTACTTCTACTACTACTGCTGCTACAACTATCACTACTACGACGACTACTGCTGCTACTCCTGTTGCTGCTGCCGTGACTGGAACTACGACTACTACGTCTACTGCTGCTGCTGCTGCTACTACTACGACTACTACTTCAAGATCTTGATACTACCACGTCTACGACAACGACTACTACTACTACTACTACTACTAGTACTACTACTACTACTACTGCCATTGCCACTGCTATTGCCACTGCCACTGCCACTGCTGCTACTGCAACAGCTACTATCACTAGGACGACCACGACTCCGACTACAATGACTACGGTGACTACGACTACGACGACTACTACTACTACTGCTGCTACTATTGCTGCCATTGCTCTCTTTCTCCTGCTCTTGCTCCTGCTCCTGCTCCTGCAAGCGCAACTGCAGCTGCTACTGCTACTGCTACTGTTACTGCTGCGACTACAGCTATGGCTACGGCTCCTGCGACTGCTACTTTTGTTCCTGTTGCTGCGACTACTGCTACTACTACCACCTCTACCCTGCTCCTGTATGTGCTGACGAGTATACTAGTGGTATTATTGTTCCGCACAACTACAACAGGCACTTCCACGGCGCGGCAGTCCCGGGCTTAGTGCGAGGCGTATCGATCTCGTTCTGCAGATGAAAAAACTGAGGTGGACGTTTTATTAACATAGTTGCCTCAGTAATTACCTATACTATTTTGGAGGTTCCTTATTATTACTATAGCATAATATACCCCAAAACCCTTTTCTAATTATTAAGGCCCCCGCATATTGTGGCAGATCAAGGGGCTTGGGGTCGAGAAGCCCCTAAACCCTGAACCCAATGCTCCAGACTGTGTTTGTGGTTTCTTCCAGAGAGGGAGCACACGTCCTGCACACATGGTCGCTTTTGCCGAGAAGGACCCTTTTTGTTGGTAGGTTTTCTGAGTTGCGTTGCAGAGCCTCAGGTTTTGGTCAGTGTTCTTGACTAAGCTGATCTGGATTAGAGCACACCGAGATCCTTTCTTCGCGACTTCGATGTTGCCTTAGGCGACTGGTTTGTGCTTGGCCGGTGGTGTTGAGGTTACGGCCATCTCTGAAAACGAGCCCCTCATTCAGAAATATTCCGAACGCCTCGGCAGAAACAGGTTGATACTGTCAGCTTTGATGGTAAGGTGCGACTTGCTGGTCAGGCTAGTTCCGGCTAGGCCCTGATACCGACGACCCCCCACACGCAACTAAGTTTGAAGAACCCTCCGCTGAGCCTGAGCATCAGGTGGTTGAGATCGGTTTTAAACCAGGAAGTTCACGAACATCATTCTTGGAGTTTGTAGGCACTTCATCTCATGATTCAGGTTGTAGTCGTGACGGGGCATGCGAGACTATTCCCATGCAATGAGGCCGAGCTTCAGAGAATGCTCGGGAAGGCTGGAAATGTTTCTGGCATCATCATAGTCATGGGTGGTTGTCAAAATTATGGTCCCCTGTTGGGGTCCTTATTATAATACGGTACCTGTTATTTAGGGTACCCCAAAAGGGACCATAATTTTGACAACTACCTTCATGATACTAATTACAGGAACAATACCAGTTGTTATCCCACGACAGTAGGTGTCAGCCACTGTCACGGCAACAGTCAGGAGCAGCGTGTGCTTTTCATGTCGGTCAGAAGGGAAATCGTCTGAATCTTCAAAGAAGGCAACGCCTGAACCCCTAAACCCTAAACCCTAAACTCTAAACTCTAAACCCTAAACCCTAAACCCAAAACCCTAAACCCTCCAGGTCTACTCCCTGGTTGAAAGGCACTAGACTCGTCAACCCTCGAGCCTGGCGCGCTGAAACAAACCCTAAGCCTGAAGCCGTTAAGAGCTTAGGCTTGGGGCTTCCGGCGCTAAGGGTTCGTGTAACGCAAATAGTAGATACCTTGGGCCCAAGTAGTACCTAATATAAGGAGAGTAGAAGCCAGAAAGTTGGAGATGGGTTTAGGAGGATGAGTGCTAGAATCCATTCTACTTTACCTTAAGGCTTAAGGGCACGAGGATAATGATGTTCCGACTTTCTGGCTTCTACTGTACTTTGCGGCCAAAGTATATACTATTTGGATACATGGGCCCTTAGGGAGAATCGGAGTTGCTTGCGGGACAGTCTCATTGATCCTGCATCCCACCACGAGAACAGTAGTTTTATAAACGATACACCGTGGTTACATAATATGGTAAGATAGACCTGTAACAGAGTAGAAGCGTGGCATGAGAAGGGTCATGGGGACATGACCATTATAGTTACAGTATCAATCAGCGACATGCGTACCGGACAGCAGGCACCGGACGCCGCATTCCCAGTGCCCTTGGTCCCGGAGTTGCATCTCAGGCCAAAGCAGTGTCAGCCCCGCCCCAGACGAAGCCAGTTGCCTGCCATGGGTTGCTTCTCCTGCAAGCTGCCTTACAAGCCAGAGGCTTCTCCCAAGTTTGAGGTGATGGTGCCACTGAAACGACGCAGCGGATCCAAGCCGGCGAAAGAAGAACAGGATATTCAGGTTGGGCACATCGGACAACATGAGCTTGAGATTTTGTGCTATCCATGACCATTTGAGATGCCTTTTGCAAGACGGCTGCGCTATGGCACACTGTTTAGACTTCTGAGATTCTGCCGCAGCATTGCAGCCTGCACCTCACTTGCACGCTTTTATGACAGACTTGTTTTGTACAGTGGTGGATAAATCACCAATACAGCAGGGAGGGTACCTTGCACCCCACACAGAGAGGCTCTTCACCTCACTTGTTTAATACCAGACATCTCCATTTCGGAGCACACTATAGAACCTGCGGCTGCTCCAAACTAATGGAGTTTCCGGCAAGCGCAACAGGCAAATGCTACGGTTGCTGCAAGCCGCCCCTTGCACCATGTGAGAGTTTCCCAAGCGAAGGTGTCTTCTTATCCCATTCTAGACTTAGCTTCCTCTGTCCGGATAGGGCTGGGAGCCGCTATTTTGGGGAAACTCGTATACGCTTGCTGCAGTCTGTGTGCAGCAACCTCTTTTGGCAAGAAGCCTTACCATCTATGCAAGCTCGTCACGGATCCGCCGTAGCCAACGTCCCTCACAGATGATGCTTAAGGCGAAGGCTAGGGCCCTTGAGCTTAAACGCAATCGACGAGGAGCCGCATTTTAAGGCTTTGTAACAGCCCAACAGCAGGTGCTAGCTACAGCTTGAATCCGAAATCGCACAAAGATCTCCTGCGTCAGATGCCGATGCGTCTCAGCGCCGACGTGAAGACCTCAAGGAAGCGTTCGAAGCGAGTCATCGAGCGCTGCAGAGGCCAAAGGGTTGCTTCCTCAAGTTTCTGTGCAAAGATTTGGGTTTCGGCGTTCCACGAAGCCCACAACCACGATCTCGAGCACGATCATCAGCAGCACCACAAGCAGGACCATCATGACAAAACTACGCTCTCTGGTTGCAATGGATATTGGTCAACGTGAATTGCAACTCGTTTTCTGAGCAGCATATTCGGTGGTTCGGTGGTTCGATTGTCAAGATATCTTCTCATACAAGCTTCGGCTGTTCCGCGAGCGTATTTCGTCTCATGAGGAGGGCTGGGCTGTTCTTTGCAATTCACTTGCACGCTTACTTCTTTGTAATGTTACAGGATCCAGAGTCCTATCGTTAAGCAACAGCCAGATATGATCAGAGTTCGCCATGTCCCCCAGCCCTGACGCATCGAGGTCACCACTGTTACTAATGTTCACGTGCCCCGCTGCTTTCCCCCTCCCTCTCTGCACCCCGCTGGAGCCCTGGGCTCCTTGGGAGATTGATGCAATTTTGGAACCCTGACACGCGGCTGTATAAGATAGAATGGGTCTGGCGACATGGGGCCTCGGATACTGTGAAGCCAGCGGTGGCACGCAAGATGCGCAGCTCAACAATGAAAACCCCAGCAAAGCACATGCCCTGAGAGCTCGAAATAATGCAGGAAGCTACTTGCAAGCCTAAGCCGCAAGCGCTGAATCGTCGGTGGCAGGCTGACGGCGGAACTCTTCTTGGGTGTTCAAGTGGATCACTTGACAGGTCGCGGGCTGATCCCAGATGCAGCCATGACAGCTCTGGCTATAAATCATGGTTTGCACGAAGGACGACGGCTATCAACCTGGCTTGTGTTTTTTGCCACTGGTTCAACTCATATTGTTGTTCGTCTGCGATCAATAAAGATATCATCGCAAGGCTGGCGAGAACAGCCGTCGCAAAACTCCCATCCCACAGCTAGTTTATGCGAATCGCGGTACTCCCACAATCACTCGACCCTAAACCCTAAGCCCTTGCCCCGACTTATGGGAGGCCCATAAGCCATGGGGCACAGGTTAAGCCCCTAAACCCTAAACCCCTAAATCCCTAAATCCCTAAACCCTAAACCCTAAACCCCTAAACCCTAAACCCCTAAACCCTAAACCCTAAGCCCTAAACCTCTAGAGCCAGCGACTTGAAGCCGAGGGCGCAGCTTGCGCCTCAGCCCTTCTACTGCCCAACTTGAGCCTCTCGGCATAATAGGGTTTAACGGTTTGGGGCCTTAAGAATTAGAATAGGGTTTTGGGGGGTTCCTCTAAAGGGTTCTACAAGGGCTACTTTAAGGGTTTAGGTTTTAGGGGGTCTTGTTTTTTTTTCGAATTTGGTTTTGGGGTCCAGTATTCTATCATCATAATGAACCTCCCCCCCAAAAAAAGTCTTGGTGACTATTTGGACTTTTATATTAAAACTTTTAAAAGCTTCAAAGGAGTGGATCCCAGGGCGGCCTATGGGCTCAGGGCCCGTGGACCCGACTCGAAGTTGTGTAATGTAGGGGCCTAAATAATTGCCAATACTATTTTGGGGGCTCCTTATTATAAGTACAGTATAATGGGTCCCAAAACCCTATTATAAGTACAGCATAATGGGTCCCAAAACCCTATCTAATTATTAAGGCTCCTCTATTATCTCGTGGCGTACGGCTTCGTGCTGGTTATGTATGAGATGGAAACCTCGCGATCCCATGTGCAAAGGCTGAACTTTAATGACCTATTGACGAATGCTGTAGGAGGCTTACAAGCAGGTTGGTCCGTTGGTGCCCCATTAGTCCAGGTCCGAGCCTGCTAGCGCGGTCGTTCGCTAATCGCTCCCTGTACATAGGTTGTGTACTACCCAAAACTCACTCCATCCTCAGAAATTGTACGAAATGGTTTTTTCAACCAGCTTAACTTTCTTGCAACATCTGAAATTCAAAGCGACTTAATTGCTGTACACTCTGCCCAATCATCTCCTAACCCACAAAGGAACCCATATATAGAATCCTCCAAGAAGTAATGCTTACAGTAAGAAGCCTACAGCCGTTGGCGAGGGATCTGCGGGCCGAGCATCATGATGCCTTTCATCGCAGGCTGCTCTTCCGAGCCTCCAGCAATCTGGGGGGGGGCTCTTAGTATTAGGGTTTAGGGTTTAGGGTTTAGGGTTTGGGGTTTAGGGTTTAAGGTTTAGGGTTTAGGGTGGTCCTTGAGGTTCATGAGGTCATATCTTGATGTTACAACCTAAATACATCAAAACCCTTTGTTTGTTTCTGCTCCTTGCCGCTCCTATGTTAAATTTGTGGGGGTACTGATGTGAGATGTGACATCCGGGTTTTGCTATACTTAGATCTCACTTCCCGTCAACTTCTATTGGGGACCTTTGCAAACAACAAAACGGGCCTTCAGCCCGAAGATTCCCCAACCCGTGAATCCCTAAGCCAAAGCCAAAGCCAAATATAGAAGCATAAATACTTACCTGTACTATTTTTTTTGGGGGGTTCAGGGTTCCTTATTACAACTATAGTATAGTATACCGTAGTATACCCCAAAAGCCTATTCTAATTAATAAGGCCCCTACATTAACCCCTATCAGCCCCATGGGCCCGAATCCCCGAGCCTGAACTGACGCTGGCACACATGCACTGTAAAGGGTCTTCGGGGTTTCATCGTCGTCTCTGAGCGTTGTTAGGGAGCACTTGAGATTTTCAAATCTCGGGTTTAGAGTTTATATAGGGTTTAGGGTTTAGGGTTGGAGGGGGTTTCGAGTCTCATCGAACCTCCTAGCCTCTCTGCCACTGCCTGTGGGCCTCGTAAATGCAGCAATGCGGGACGACTAAACCCTCAACCATAAACCCTAACCTATTGAAGTTTCGCGGTTGTTTCATTCAGAGTTTTGCAAGCTCTGATGCAGAGATTGGAACCAACATCGTGACCGAGGCAGAGCTTGAAGCGCAGGCTGTACTGTAATGTAGGGGCCTTACTTGATAATTCGAATGCGGTTTTGGGCTCCTTGATAGTCTAATTCTAATAACCCTAAGGAACAGTATTGGCATTGAGGCTGCTATATCAGCCCGAAATCCCACATCATGAGTTTTGCTAGCTGCGCATATCGCCCCGAAGACTGCGAACGGAGGCTTCTGAAAATTGCCACAGCCTGTGCCTTTGACAACATGGCCGTGATCGCGCAACAGCGGAGTGCGCAGCAGGTGCGGGTAGAGCGGATCTTCAACCGTTGTCAGGTATCTCGCTTTCCGGTTTTTCGTGTAAATCAGCATGCCGCTGTGGGTTCTCGCCACCAGTATTTCGGAATTGCCGTGGATTGCTCCTTCTGGAGGCGTTGACTGTTTCGCATCCGGACTTCAGTGTGACATCTCTGAAACTCACCTCATGAATCAAAGTGTTCTTGCACGAACCCTAAACCCTGCGCTTTACACCCTACCTAGACCCCAAAAGTATGTAGAATAATAACCTTTTTGTGGGTTGTGGGCCATTATTTTACCAACTTTTGGGGGTTTAGGTAAACCCTAAACCCTCGGATTCGCGGTTTCGGAGCATCCGTGGCTTCTTGAAATCAGGGGCCAGGAGGTTTAGTTTAGTAATACCGCAGTATCCGCGGCCAGCCCCAGCAGGGTAGATTCCGACACGCTCGGGTTCACCCCGTGACCTGAGCCTACCTGATAGGGTTGGTTTATGTGACTATGTGATAACTGCTTGCCAAGTTGCCGACTGACCCTTCGAGACACGCAGTCGCAGGATGATGATATGTTCAACTTCCAATCTGTAGCTTATGATCTTATTCTGACTCTGAAAGCCCATAATAAACTATGACGGCATGCGGGTCGCTCTTTTTTGTGTGGCATTCCCTGTTGTCTCAAAACTTGGCAAAAACATCCACGACCATCGACAACACAGGGTTGAATTGAAACAGCCCTTCATGTCTTTCTGTGGCCACAACCATGTTCATGTAAGAACCACTCAGTGATCTCGGTGGTAGTCACACCTATGGTGGCGATGCGTCCGATGGCGCAAATTTCGTGTGCATCGGTTGTAACAATGAACCAAGCCACATTGGTTCAGGCAAGGTCCCAACTCTACGCTGAAAAACCTCCAAAGCAAGAGACATCTGCCCTGCAATGGCCGCACAGGATCTGTCACGGCAGAGAAAGGCCCCGCGCGTTAGGAGCAGCGTTTTTTTTTTGTTTCGGAGGGCTCTGGAACCCTGATTCCTGAAACACCTGGCGCAACACAGAATTGCCTTCGGGCAGCCTCGGTCTTCGGGCAGCATCGGGCAGCATCGGGTGGCTTCGGACAGCATCGGGCGGCTTCGGGCAATGCGTTTCAAGCTTTTCAAGCCGCTGCACAGGGTTTGCGTGGAATTCCACAAGAAACGCAGCCATCCAAGCCGAAAAGGACGCGAACGCTCCTTTCCCTGTAGAGCACGTGCGCTGTACGCAAGCATCATGCGCATCATCGTGGCCGGTGGGGCTTCCTTTTCCTCGCCTACCCTACGGTCAGGATCCTTTGTGTGAGTCTTGAACCACAGGACCCAATCCACATGCCGCCCTCAAGCACCAAAAGACCCTAGGGTTTGGGGTCTAGGGGGTGTTTAGGGTTGAGAGTTGGGGTTTAGGGTCTAGGGTCTAGGGTGTAGGGTTTAGGGTCTAGGGGGTGTTTAGGGTACAGGGTTTAGGGATAGGGTTTAGGGTTCAGGGCTTAGGGTCTACCCTACCCTTCCGTTACGAAGCCCTATGTGACTATGGCACATGAACTCTGACACCCTTTTAGGGTACGTGTAGTTTTTGAGGGGAAGCACAGAATAATAATCAAGCGCTTAGTTTCGTAGGAGCCCTAAACCCTGCAACTCTGTTAACCCTTAGCCCCTAAAACCCCGAAGCCCTCAACCCCTAAGCCACTACACCCTTTGGTCGAGGAGTTCGGGAGTTATTGCCTACCGGCTAAATGAACTCATATGAACTACGTGAATCACCCCTCAAATCCTCTGGCTGTGGTTTTGGCGGTATTACTAGTTTAGTTTGGAGGGCTCAAGGTGCAGTGAAACAGACTCGGCGTGCCGACTGCATTTCGTTGTGATTAATACTCTTATTATTCTTAGTATATGATTGTTAATGTTATTGTTACTAGTACCATTATTGCTGTTATTATTGTTATTGTTCTGAGTCTACTTATAAAACTAAGTAGTACTGTCACTGCTGTTACTGAGACTGTTATGTTTATTCTTGTTCTCATGAGTATTTCATGCGGTTGATAGCATAACCTTAGTTGTAGTAGTCGTCGTCGTCGGCGCAGCAGCGACTACCAGTTACCAGATAGTAGACGGTGAGTCTCAGGGAACAAGGGACCCTAAGTGGTGTATAAACCCTTAAACCCTATCCCAAACCCTAAACCCCTAAACCCTAAACCCAGAAACCTATACCCTAAACCGGAAGCCCCTAAACCCTAAGCCCCTCCTAAACCTTATACCCTGAACCGTAAGCCCCTACACCCTAAACCCCTGCACGCTAATTTAGGGGTGTAGGGCCATCCAACCTGTATAGTAGGAACCTAAACCCAATCTGGGTATGCAAGCCTTGCAAGCTCTGAGACCTTAGAATAGCGATGACTGACAGGGGATTGTGGGTTTCAAGGTTTAGGATCTAAGGTTTGCAAGGCACTGGCTGCGGCCCGATGCTCCCTCTCTCTCTCTCTCTTTCCCTCCGCCTGGCGCCTACAGCATACATATAGTATATACATGCGCACATGCATGCACGCATACACACATATACACATACATGATCAAACCTGACCAGAAGGATGAGCATCAGCATCATGGGCATCCGGCTGCCTAAAAAGAAGCATCATGAAGCAGCTTTGTGCTGCTTTTCCATCCCTCCACACCCCCCACCCCCACCCACCCCCCCACACACAAGACCTCGCTTCCCAACGAACAACACCTCACTTCCCACGAACACGGCTTTAAACCCAGAGCCTTATATACCCTAATTAAACCATAAGCCCCG
This sequence comes from Symbiodinium sp. CCMP2456, assembly GCA_905221635.1. Classification (NCBI taxonomy): domain Eukaryota; class Dinophyceae; order Suessiales; family Symbiodiniaceae; genus Symbiodinium; species Symbiodinium sp. CCMP2456. The sequence continues at coordinate 35,300 of CAJNDV010036008.1, forward strand.
AAACCCTAAACCCTATAACCTAAACCGTAGCCCCTCGACCCTAAACTTAAGCGAGCCGCGGGCGCTGCGCTTGTCAGCCGCCAGGGTTCCACGTGAGAGGAAACCAAACCAAGTAGGGGTTTGGGGGGGTAGGAAAAACCCTAAACCTAAACCCGACCAAAATTCATAAACTGGGTGGGTGGGTTGGGAGACATCAGTGCCCCTGAACCCAGAACCCTAAACCGTAAGCCCGAAGTGTTCTATGAAACACCACCCCAAACCCGACCCCTAAACTTTGAGAAGCCGCGAGGAGACGCGGAAGGCGCAGTGGCGCACCTGCGAGGACTTCCGGCACCTCGGAAGTCTCTGGAGTTTCGGAGTTTCGGGGCTTACTAGGGTTGCATGTTCTTTATATCGTTCTATCAGGTTGTATAGGGCAATCTAGGGTTATGGAGGGTTTACGGCTTTATATGGTTATCTATATAGGGTTTTAGGGCTTCAGGGTTTAATATTTCAGGCTCAAAGTTCTATTTCCGGGCTTAGGTTTACATGGCATGGGGTTTCAGGTTTGAGCAGGTTTTGGCGAAAACCATCCCTTCATGCCGAGCCCTAACCCTAAACACTAAACCCTAAACCGTAAACCCTAAACCCGTCCTACTTCCCCCAGGTAGTCAGTCCAAAGACCCAGGCTTTTGGCTCTGGTCCAAGCCTGGGGACTCCGGTTGAAGCTTCAGTTTAGGGTGTAATGTAGGGGCTTATAATTACCATTACTATTTTGGGGGGCGTTCCTTATTACTATCATTTATTTTTATTATTATTATTATTTTTTTTATTATTATAGTATAGTGGGCCCCAAAGCCCAATTTTGATTCTTAAGTCCCCTATATTACTGTAGCTTGATGGCATCGCTACGATTCGAACCTGTCTCGGACTACACGCAAGGCTGTATTTGGCGCTCTTTCTCCGGCACTCCTCCCATCGGTCGTCCGCCTCAGGCCCCTGAACACCGAGAAATCCAGCTAAATCCTGATCGCATGCCTCAGGTTTATAAGGCTCTACCGATAGGCCCCATGGTAGTTCCTTTTCGGGGTTCATATTTAGAATCCTATAAGGTAATCCCCAAAAAGGAACTACTATGGGGCCTATGGGTAAGCATTACGGAAACCCGAAGAACTCCAAAGTCCCAAACCCTCAAAAGCCTTCCACGCCGGTACCTTGCAGCCAGCTGCCATCTGGGTTTCTAGGCCCGGAGCTCAAATCTCAAATTAAAACCTTCCAAATCCCTAGTTAGGGTTTAGGGCTTAGGGTTGAGGGTTTAAGGTGCCGAAGCTTAGGGAAAGGACCCCCGAAACCAAACGAAATCCGTTAGTGAATAGTGCTGTATGTAAGCTGTGCCCAGGGTCTTCGAACGTCTCATTCTCTTGTTGTGCTTACAGTGAAACTGGCGGAGAGATCCAGGCAAGAAGCTCGTGCTAAAGAAATTCTTCAAAGGCGGATGGTCTGAAGTTCCGGGTCGGGATTACGGCTTGTTTCAAAGTCAGGGCATTTGAGCTTAGGGGCTTCATCAGCTGTAGGTTTTGGAGTGTCAGCAGGCGCTGGGAACAGTTCAGGTGACCCATGTTCATATTACGGGGCAACAGTGGCGACGACGGGCATGTTGATGATGATGTCATGATGGTGCTGGGGGTGCGACGGTTATCGTGGTCTCCATTGCGGCGGTGATGGTTTTGTTCACACAGTTTTTTGTATGTATCTGTGCATGTAAGTGGCATGTTCAAGAGGCTATACCGGACGAACTCGGCAGAGCTTGCTGTCAAACCCTGGTGCCCTCCTAAGCCCGAACCCCTGTAGGCGCGAGCATTTCAACATTCGGCAAACCGGATCCCACAAGCTGGAGAGGAAGGCTCATGGCCTTCAAAATGTCCCAAAATGTCCTTTCTTCGGGTCCGTCCTTAAAGCTCGTTGGTTCAGAGTTGAGGGTTTGGGGAGCTTAGAGCTTTTCACTCGAAAGCTTCGGACTTGGGATGGCTGATTGCTCTTTAGGGCTCTAAAGGATTTAGTTGCTACCCGCTTGAGGCGGCGTCTGAAGCCCCATGAATCAAACCTGTAGACTTTTTAGATCTTCTGGAAAAGAATCCCATAAAGCCATCGCCCTGAGCAACAACAAACTCAGCTCCTATCACGTTCCTAAGAAGGGTAATTGAAGGCCTCAACACCTGATTCAAAAAAGTCGACATTCTCTCGGCACGTCGTCTGCAGCTCAGCAGTCTCAGCCCCAAAGGCACCGAGACCTGCAACATCAGCGTATCTTTGTTCCCCCCACCCACCCCACACACACACACACATGCGCACGCGCACACACGCACAGACACAGAGAGCTATGGTTCTGGATGTTGATCTACCATAAACCTCTGAAGCCCTCCGCCCCGAAAGAAAAAGACCCTAAACCGCCAGCCGTATCCCCATAGATCCATGGGTGCGAAAGACCACACCTGAGCCAAGTATGCCAGCTTCTGCCAGGAGAGGGAGACTGGCAGCCACCCATGCGCAGGATGTTTCTTTAGGGCCTGAGCCCTGGTTTGGGGTTTAGGGCTTTTGTGCTTGCCACCAGGAGTTCGGGGGTTCTGGGTAGCGAGATCCTTATAAGGGGTCTGCGTTTGGAGGTTTGGGTTTGGGGATGTAGGGTCTAAGTTTATAGGAGCTTCAAGAATCCTATACGGTTTTGACAAAGCGATTTAAGTTGGGTCATTTCGTACAGTACAAAGCAGTTTGCTGGATATGGGGTTGAAAGGTTTAGTGCTCATCTTGGCTTTGCTTAATCCAAAGATGGAGTGCCTGTTCTTTCATGTTGGTCAAGCTTTCGGGTCAGTTTCGGCATGCAATCTTTGCTGGCGAATCTCAGTATCAATGTCATCGAAGTCCTTGTCGGCATGTCTCATCGTTGCGAAGAGATGTCCAGGCATGCATAGGGTGGACACCCATCTGCACTTCTTGCATCCGGAAGCCCCGGCGCCGCATGTCCTTGGCAAGGCCCTAAGCTTATCCTGAGTTTGGGTTTAGGGTTTAAGGGTTTAGGGTTTATCCCAAAATCCCAATCCCTAAACCCTAAACCCTAAACCCTAAACCCCAAACCCCAAACCCTAAACTCCCACTCCCAGGCGAAACCTGAAACCCTGTGCTCTTCGCTCTCCGACACCCCAGGTGTGCCGATGAAGCCGGGGAGTTTGTTCACCAGCTCCATGTCCTTGAGCAGGAGGCCGTTAGGGGTTTAGGGTTTAGGGTTTAGGGGTTAGGGGTTTAGGGTTTAGGGTTTAGGGGTTAGGGGTTTAGGGTTTAGGGTTTAGGGTTTTGGGGTTTAGGGTTTAGGGTTTTGGGCATGTTTAGGGGTCAACAGTATAATACATTAAATTATAGTTTTTTTATATCTAGTATAGTATAGCATAGCATCTTTAGGGGTCGACAGTATAATGCAGTAGATTGTAGTATGTTATATTTAGTATAGTATAGCATAGCATGTTTAGGGGTCATGATGCTGCTCTAGTAGATTATAGTAGAGTAGAGTAGAGTATGGCAAAGTATAGTATCGTATAGTAATAGTATGTATAGATATATATATATATAT